>JAJPUD010000698.1:104917-143920 GCA_023553655.1 Myrmecobius fasciatus | reverse complement strand
TCAAGATATATATTAACCACAGGATCATTTGCTCAAGTAAACAGGAACACAGGACAACAATCCCAAATTTAAGTCAGTTCCAGCATCTTTCCAAGGCCCATTGGGTTTCTCCTCTAACATCATTATGGTGGGATGTCTCCTGATTTAAATAAGCAAATCACCTCCCCACTGATTTCCTAGTTACCTTTCATTCTGTGTCAGTAGATTACATACAAATTAAGCATGTGTGTAAATTACCTTCCCAGGGAGTCCACTTCAAAGAGATTTATTTAACAAAAATAAAGGAAGGCAGCTCCGGGTTATATGGACAGATAGCACCAATGTCACTCTAAATCAAAACCACAATAAGTATATCAGTGCTTGATAGATTGCTGCTCAACTCTTTACAAAGGTAACATGGGAAGGGGAGGAAAAATCCATCTGAGGGGTTCAAGTTCTCAAGTTCTATCTCTGGCAATACTGACTGTGAGAGCAGCAAACCACTTAACCTCCCTATTAGCCTCACAACTTATTATACCCAGTATACTACTAAGAAGATTCTGAACTGCTTTGGAAATGGGAGTTCATGCAGGAATGAAATCACAGGTCTAAGATCTATAATCATGTATGTTTACTAATTGTCTAAGGTGACACAATGGATAGAACACTGAGCCTGGAGTCAGGAAAATTAATCTTCCTGAATTCAAATCTGACCTCAGATTCTTAGTAGTTCTGTGATCCTGGGCAAGCCATTTAGCCCTGCTTGTCTCAGGCACCTCTGTAGAGCTTCAAATCCATGCCCACATTTTAAGCTCTGTTTACATCGTTATTACTATTTTATAGATGAGGAACCAAGGTTTGGAGGTGTTTAGCTACTTACTTGTGCTTGTAGAGTGAATATGTGCATTAGCAGGAGTAAAATCTTGACCTTTCCTGACTTTAACCAGGTACTTCTCATACAAGGTATGGTTTGTTATTAACAACACAATCCCTGCCATCAAGGTGATTACACTTTAATTGGACATGTAGAAAAATTCATCTGGTACAAAGTGGTAACATGATGAAAGCAAAAGGAAAGAGCCAGATGAAGATCTCTAAGAAGAGTAGAATTTGGAGAGATCCCTTTCAAGAGTTCATGGAGAAGATGATACCTTAACTGGACCCTGAAGGAAGTGACATCTCTCTAGACAAAGACATGGAAGCTGTGCTCATGAGATTACAATGAGGTCTCTCCATGTGTATGTGTGAGGATAACACAAGATTGGGATAACTAGGATGGTCTTAGTTCTCTACATCTGCCAGAGAATACTGGTCTTAGAACAGGGAATCTGACCTTCATGAGTTCAAATCCATCCACTTACTAGCTGTGTAACTCTGGTCAAGTCTCTTAACCTTGTTGGTCTCAGTTTCCTCATCTGTAAAATGAGCAGGACAAGGAAATGACAACATCTCTACATCTACATAAGGAAGAGAAGTAAAGCAAGAAAGATTGGAGAGTATCTTGAAGTGAAGTCATAATCAGTCAACCCACAAATATTTATTAAGCATCTATCATGCTCTGAGAAAGGACAGCCAAGTGAAAATGTCCAGCAGATGCCTAGAAATTCAGGACTGTAGCCCAGAGCTAGAGATTTGGGAGGCATTTGAATAAAGGTTACTATTGTGGTTATGGCAAAGCCTTTGTTAATAAGGTGATTTTTAAATTTAACAAACTAAATTGAATGGAAAATAGTTGTTTTTTTTATGGATCTGTGATTAAGTTGAATCAATCTGTTTTGAAGTACAAATGCAAAAACTCTGATGCTATTTTATGAAGGGTGGACATATTTTATTTTATAAAGGATGGATACTTTTATATGCTAGGAACTGATGAAAATAGGGAAACACATGGATATTCTCTCAGGATAATGGGAGTAGGGATGATCTTTAAGTCTGTCTTTCTGCTGAACACATATAAGGCATTAAAGAGGATTTGAATACATTACCTCCACTCTAATTCTGTTTACTCATTGTTAATAAACTCTGTTGAACATCTTTGTTGTACATAGCCCTGATTTAGGCACCAGATGGCAGTGATGGACTACCCCCAGAGGGTAAATAGTTATTCTATGCCTTATGGAAATGAGATGATTTATATATTTCAAAATTTTAGAGGTTAAGATAAGCAGCAGCAAGAGCTATTACATAGGCAAGTTGTCCTTATGCTAGAATATAGAACCACAGTAATTCACTTGACTCATCTGTTTTTAGAAAAATAATGCCATGAATGATGGGGGAAAAGGGAGACAGGGTGAACTCAAAGTGTTCCAAGAAACTTTCTCCCTTGTGATTCTTTTGCTGAATGTCATTGAGCTAATCATTTAGGTGGCTGGTATAATTATATCTCAGGAAGACCTGAATTCAAATTTGCCTTCTAACACCAGTTATATGACCCTTAGCCAGTTATTCGACTCCTAATTAACTCGATTTCCCCATCTTTAAAATAAGCATAATAGTAGCACCTACCTCCCAGGGTTGTTGTGAGGATCAAATGAGATAAGATTTAGAACATATTAAACACTTTATAAATGTCAGTTGTTATATAAATCATATAAATTTTATAAATTTTTATCAAGCATCCATTTGGGGCAGTACACTGCCCTAGACACTAAGGATGACTGTGAAAAATTATGTAATTCATCTCAAGAAAATTGATTCTAGCAATCATTCATTGGTAGCAGAATTCATGGTGTAATGTAGGGAGTCTTGGAATGAAAGTCAATAAAAATCCGAGTTCAGATCTCACCTTTGAATGTTACCATGTCACCATGCTTAAGCATTACAATTTCTATACACAAAAAATTAAGATAGATATATGGCACAAAACATAGGAATGCTACTTTCCAATGGGGAAAAACAAGAGTTCTGATGATGGATTAAAAACAGGAGTGGAAAAAACCAATCAATAATCTATAACTTTTGAAAGCAAGTATTCATATTTTTTTAAAGAAGGGCTAATATAAGTAAAGAAAGGATTCATAAAAAAATAAATAAATGAGTATACTTGCATCTACTGGAGTCACCATCTTGGAAACTCTCCTTCCTTTATGGTGGTTAAAGTAGAGAACCCAACCTCTTTGTGTTATCTATAGATTCAGCTGTCAACAATGTGGTTGATCCAAACCCAACTGAAAACACTCACAGTGGTTTGTCAGCATTAATTAAGTCAATAGATCTTGTAACTTCGGTTTGAAGAGAGAGTTACAATATGAATCTTTCCCCATTCCCATCCCTACCCCCCAATTTGTTGCTTCTGATAAGCAGAAAAAGTGGGATCATATGATAAGCCTTGTGAAAATATTCAGCATGCTATTTAAATATTTCCTGCTTTACCTCATTTTTTATATTTTCACAAGTTTATGAGTTTATGGATCTTTCAGACTTGGTTCATCATTTCCTGTAATATGTTTGGGTGTATGTTAAAGGCAAAATCTAAGAGATATTAAAATAGAAACTGTAATCAGGCAGTAGATCATTAAAATTGAGGAATGATGATTAAGGACTGAAGCAGAGACTTGGACTATCTCTAGACAATTAAAACAAAACTCAGTAAATTAATGAACAATTTAATCAAACAACCTAGCATCTGGTTTGAATGAGTTTTTTTTTTCCTTTCCATGGAATTGAGTAGGAATTTTATTTTCACTGGATTTAGCAGCCTTGATCAGTTTGATGTATAGATAAGGTTTCAAAATCCCCCAAACCATTACCTTCCAAGAAAAAAAATGAGCAAAAACTTCTGATTTACTCTTATCCAGTTTCTTATTCTTTATAGTCTCAAAAAAAACATATGATTTCAGAATTGAAAGAGATATCATAGACCACCTAGTTGAACAAGTGTGAACAAGAATCCTAGTGGTTCTCCAGACTTTCTAAAAATTACCTCGAGAAGGGAAGTCCATTAATTTCACTGCTTCCACTTTTAGATATCTCTAATTGATGGAATTGTTTCCCTTTGCATATCGTCAAAAATCTACCTCTCTGAAACTTCCACAGATTGTTCACCTTGTTTCAATCCTTTGGAGTCAATTTTTTCCACATAATTATCCTTTATATACTTAAAGATAACATTTCTGTATCCCATTTATCTTCTCTAGACTGAATACTGTCATTCCTTTAACATGATCTTAAGTCCATTGGTAATCCTGGTCACTTCCATCTAAACACTCTAAAAAATATTTAATATCCTTGCTGGCACATAAGAAATGCTTAATAAATGCTTTTTCTTTTTTTTTTTCTTTTTGCTTAGGCAATTGGGGTTAAGTGACTTGCCCAGGGTCACACACCTAGGGAATGTTAAGTGTCTGAGACCAGATTTGAACTCAGGTCCTCCTGACTTCAGGGCTGGCACTCTATCCACTGCGCCACCTAGCTGCCCCAATAAATGCTTTTTCAATGATTGATCAGTTTTCATATTTTATTGCTCAGGATTTCACACAATTTTCCATTTGGGGCTTTATTGGGGAAAGAAATGTTATATTTTAACTTCCCTACTTTCCTCATTTGGGGCAAGCTCTTAATGCATCCTTAGTTTGCATGAAATCCTTTGGCTGACATCACACTGATGACTTACAGTAAACTATTAAAATGTCATTTTTCTGATTTAAACTATTGTGTAGACTTGTCTTCCATCTTGGACTTGTTTTATTCCCAAACAAAATCTCTGGATTAAAAATGATAGTGTACAGATTTTTCTTTTCTATTTACTATTCCTTTTTGACATTCTTTATCTCCTTCTTTCCTTTCTTTACCTTTCTTTTCTCCTCTCCCTCCCTCTTTTCTTTTTTCCTATCTCACTTTCTTTTTCTCTACTCCCTTTTTATTTTTTGCTTCTTTTTCTTTCTCCTTTCTTCATTTTTTTAAAGGAAGCATATTATGCTTTTTATATCATTCAAGAGTTCAGATCAAATATACTGGCTTGAGTGATCTGGGTTAAACAAATGTAAAAAAGAACAGTTACAAAAAGTCAGATAAGGGTAAAAAAAATTGATGGCAGTTTCTTGGTAAACTGACAAGTTCCACTGTGGCTCAATCACAAAAACAGCAATGCAGGCAATTATAGTTAACGCACATAACTCCTCTTGACTTCCTCACTGCTGATAAGTCTTTCCTTAAATAGAATCCCAGAAGACCCAGGTGATGAGCATCCTCACGAGCCACCTGTCATTAAATCCATCCTCAGGAGAGCAGCTTCTCTCCTGACAATTAGCAGTTTCTCTGTATCTGCACTGTGCTGTGTGTACCTCAGTACAAAAGTTCAGCTCGTTTCTTGAACTTTATTAGTTAGGGATTGCTGGACTTTTTGTGTCATGAAATCAGCCATTGATACCAGTGCCTGTGGAGTGCTCAGGAATAAGAAGCAAAAATAATCCTAGGGTTCGAAGTTGGAATACAGCCTCCAATATTACCACCACTGTTATTAAAACAACAATGGGAGTCTGTGTGCATGACTCTATCTTGATCATGTTGATATCAGAAAAAAATATCAGAAAAAAAACCCACAATATTTCTAACCTCTTGAAAGTCACTAGGTGCTTTAGCCTTTAGAAGTATTTATTAAAATAAAATAGATCTGGATAATGGCATGTTGAAATTAGAGCAGGGCACATCAAGTATGGCTCATCATCCCTCTAAATATTTCTTAATTTCCCCATCATAATGGCATCTCTTTTCCCAGTTGGGAAAGAAAAAATATCCTTCACCATTTAAATGGCAGAACAATTAGAGAAAAGACATTAACAAGGAAAATCAAAACTGGGTTTCAGCCATACTATATTAGATAATACAATCTTTATGCAGTCTGTTCAATTAATATATCACTAACCATGCTACAACTGATAATGGCCAAGGTGCCCAGGAATGAATACTCACAAAACATAGGAAATGTTTCTGTGACTCATGATGCAAGAAGAGGCCAGAAATCTAGACTTAACGAAAGCAACCTCCTTTCAAAATGTTATGTTAGGAGAACTTGGCTGTTTTGGAAGCAAAATTAACAGCTATTCAGAAATGGTCAAAAGAGTGGACATCACGCTTAGAAAAGATTGAAGGATGGAAAGAGTGTGGGGGGGAATCAGAAGGACATCAGAAATAGCCTCAAAGTCTGTGGGATAAAAGATCAATGTCCTTGCCTAAGGGACATACTTGTAAACTGTTTTGGATGGAATGGGACAGCATCTGAAGTGGGGTTTACAAAACACAACATAACTTGGCAAGGTTAGAAAGGGAAATGATAGTGTGAGTGCCTCCTAATTATTTACAATTTTGACATTTGTATCCTACATGCTCCATTCCTACTCCAAAATTAGTTTTCAATATATCCAATACTTTATGCCAATCACACCTGAAATAAAAGCTAGGAGAGGGGAGAGAGGGAGTTTAAAACCAAAGAAGGTTTTAAATACTAATGGATGGATGTACACTCATTAGGGCCCTTCTATTGTGCAAGTTCCCAGAAGAAAAAGGTCTTTTTGAGGCATTCTGTGGATTTGTAGATATATAAAACCATATAGTTCTTGAGCCTCAAATAGTGGATTTCTTTTTAGCAACTAACTAAAAGACAATAGATCAAAACAAAGGATATTAAATCAATAATATTTCAAATAAATAAACAAATAAGTTCCTTCTCCCCATGCTCACAAGGAGGGGAAGAGATGCTCTCTCAAATAGGGCTATATCACCAATGAGGAGATCCTATACATGATCATATATGACAAGGGGGGAAACTCATACAAAGAGGGCATTCATTTTGCCTTCACATGCATAGAGGAACCCACTTGGCCAGGGAATATATATGGAAAAAAACATTCAGGGATAAATGAAGCTCACATACATTTATGAGCAGGGAAATTCACAAACCTAACACCAAATTGCTGCCAGAATATCCAGGAGGAGGTATTATGTTAATCTCAGTTACTCTAGACTGAATCACATATCTTTATCCTCCATGACTACTTTGTCTATGCTGGGCATATTCTCTAAGATTTTTCATACAATTATTGGGAGTTCTGCTGTTCTAAGCTCCCTTTTTTATTGATATTTGTTGTCTAGAGAGTTCCTTCTCAACAAGGGCAAAGTAATTTTCTTTTAGTGCAAAGATAAAGCAATTGGCAACATACCTAATCAGCAAACCTCAAATCTCCTAGTAAAGTCAGCTATTGACTTCATTGATTATGTTTGTTTTACTTTGGATTTATTTTGAATACACACACACACACATATAGACACACATTTACAGGTGTTTTCCCCAAATTGTATATATATATAGTATACATATACATACTTCATACATACATACACACATATATATGTGTGTGTGTGTGTGGATTTATTCTGAATATATATGTGTTTTACCCAAATAAAAATAAAAACTCTTTGAAGTCTAGGCATTTTCATTTTTATCTCTTTATCCTTAGCACCTAGGACAGTGCTTGGCAGAAAGTAATTGCTTAATAAAAGCTTTTTGATTGATTACATTTATCATTGAAGAAAATGAGGCATGAAGATACCTAAATCTCTCTGTCTCCCAAGGTCATCCCATCCCTATAAGGAATTTGCCCTAGCCACAACTTCTGATTTCTAATCCACAGCCCACAGTTCTATCATAGATAATAGTAGACTGGGAATCAAGAAGGTGTGAGTTCAAATCCCACCCCATACATTTTTTTGTAAAAAAAAAATATTTTATTTTTTCCAAACACATGCAAAGATAGTTTTCCAAACAGCAGGATGATTTCAGATAGGCTTGGAGAGACTTACATGAACTGATGCTAAGTGAAGGGAGTAAAACCAAGAGAACATTGTACACGGCAACAAGATTATGTGATGATCAAGCTACATTAGATGTGGCTCTTGGCAACAATGAGGTTTTCAATGATTCAGGGCAATTCCAATGCATTTGTGATGGAGAGAGCCATCTGCATCTAAAGAAGGACTGTGGGTACTGAGTATGGATCACAACATAGTATTTTCACTTTTTGTTGTGTTTGCTTGCATTCTTTTTATTTGTCATTTTTTCCCTTTTTGATCAGATTTTTCTTGTGCAGCATGATAATTGTGGAAATATGTATAGAAGAAATGTACATATTTAACATATATTGGATTACTTATGGTTTAGGGGAGGAGGTGGGGGGATGGGAGGGAGAAAATTGGAACACAAGATTTTGCAATTCCAAAAGGGTTAAAACATGCTCAATTCTTCTAAACATATTTCCACATTCATCATGCTATGCCAGAAAAATAGATCAGAAGGAAAAAAAAAACCCAGAAAGGATAAAACAAGCAAACAAACAAACAACAAAGGGAAATTTATGCTTTGATCTATATTTGGTTTCCAGAGTGCTCTCCATCCCAAGTCTATTGGAATTACCTTGAATCACCTTGTTGACAAAAGCCAAATCCATCACAGTTGATCATCACATAATCTTGTTGTTGCTACATACATGTTCACTTCTTAGCTGGTATGGCTATGGGCAAACTCCCCGATTTTTGTCATCCTCTGGTACCTCTTCTATAAGATGAGGCTGATCACTAGAACATGTCTTAACTATGAAAGTTAAGTGAGATAACATATGTCAAGTACTTTGAGAAAGCAAAACACTATAGAAATCCTAGCAAACCACAGTACCACCTTAAAATTAATAAGTAAAAGTTATTCTATGAGACAAGCAAAAACACATTGCATTATTTTAGAAGGTAAGACCTTACTTGGAATTCAGCTTTCTCAACAATATTTGAAAAGAAGGATTAAAAATAAAATATGGATATTACAAAAAATTTAAAAGGTTAATTGCATAAGCCTTATTGAGGATTTATTTTCATCAAAAACCACATTATGTATTTGCATGAATTAATTCTAGATGAGATCCAGGAGCTGGGGTTGCTAAAGGTGATGGATAAGCCAGGCAGTGAGAGAATACAGTGTTTGTGATCATGGAATAGCAGTTTGAGTTCTGTTTACATTGAAAGTCTTTCACAAACTGGCTGCCATCTACTTTCCCGAGTTTTCAAGAAACAGCATTTCTTTTCTTGTACTTTTTGGTTCAAACTGATGTTTTTGTTGTTTCTTACTTCATCTACCATATTTATAAATACCAATCTAAAGCCAAAGAGGCCCTTGAATGACTGGTTAAATGAATAGTGCATGGAAGTTCTGAGTTCAAAACCATGTTCAGATATGTACTGTGACCCTGAGTAAGTCATCTAAATTCTATTTGCCTCAGTTTCCCCATATGTAAAATGAGGATGAAAAGAGCACTTGACTACAAGATTCTAATTAGGATCAATTGAAATAGAAATTTGTCAAGTGCCTAGCCTAAAGAAGACATTTAATAAATGCTTTCATCCCTTCCACTTTAAATAGTCTATCATTTTGGGGATGGATAGCTGCAATTTGGAGTCATTAACAGATAAATGGATGGTGATAACATAGGACTGATGTTGTGGGTACAAAATATTATGCCTAGATTCTCAGCCATTTTGCCTAATATCAAATATAAATTGAATTTCCAAGCATTTCTTCTTGACATTTTTTTCCATTAAAACATTTTTCCAGATGATGTTGTTTATGGAAATGGGATCATAAATATTTTAAATTGGCTCAAAAGTCCTTTTGTCAGTTCTCATTTTTCTTGAACTCCTTTTAGTCTTTGAATCTACCATTTTCCCTCCAATCCTTAAGGCTTTCTTCTCTTTAGGTTTTTGTGACACTTCCCTTGCCTAGTTCTCTTCCTGCCCATGGGACTGCTCCTTTTTAGTTTCCTTTGTTGTGTCTTTATCCAAGTCCTGCCTAATTGTGAGTGTTTTCCCAGACCTCTATTACCATCTTATCTGCTAAATAAAAAGAATTGATAATCATATTGCATCTTTATCTTTCTTATTATCTTCTTTTCTCTTTTCTATTGACACAGCTAGTGTTTCTGGAAACATGTTTAATAGTAATAATGGTGAGAAGGGTTCCACTGATTTGCCCCTGATCTTACTGGAAAGATCTCTAACTTTATATCAGTGGAGGAGAGCAAAATTGGGTTAAGGCAGTGGGATCCTTGTGGTACCCATATCAAGTGGATGCCCTCCTTTCCCTTGCCACTTTCCCCTACACTCTGGGATAAGAACATACTAAATTAGGTTGTTTCAATGCAAGTATGGGGCTCAAAGTGCCATCTAAATGTGGTCTGTTGAGTCCGTGCGAAAGCTCTGCCCAGGGGTTTCAGAGAAATCCTAAAATATAAGTCACGCTCTTGCTTGTTCCTTTGTTCACCTACTCCACTTCAGATCCTTCTGTAAATATTCATTGCCATCATTCTTATAAGTACCATACCTCAGCCCTTCTCCAACTAATGCTGGGAACCTGAAGGGTTTATGGCTTTTTGGGAAGAGAACTTTCTCCATTCACCTTCTCTTTCTGTATGTGAAATAATGCAGAATAAAGAAAAGTAGAATACAAAAAAATAAAATGAAATAAACAATAACAATAAATAATAAAGTCTGTAAAACTTAAACATAAAGGAATAAGTAAATCCACAGAATAATTTGTTATTACTTTCTTCAATTTAAAGTACATATCTTACCAATAGGCTATATGTTCTGGAAGTTTGTGATATTAGAGGCATATTTATTTTTGTTTATTTTGTTCGTATATCTGTGATGGTTGTTTTACACCTGTGGAAAGTTGCTAAGTTTATAATAAAAATGATTTGATTAAAAATAGAAACAGTTTTCCTCGAATCTTCATTTACATGTATAACACCACTTCTCTCACTTTTCAGACTCCTTCAGATCATAAGATTTCGAGTTGGAAGAGACCTTACAAATGATTTCTCTGTCATTTTACAGATCAGGAAACTGAGGCTTACAAAAATTAATTGACTTGCTAAAGGTCTCACATGTGTAAAAAGCAGTGGATGGATTAAACCCCATCTTTTTGAGCTGTACATTAGCTATCTTCCTGTTATAACATCCAGTCACTGCTACTGCTGCTGTCCTATTCTCTATCTTTATCCAAATCCTCCCACTTCTGTTCCAGGTACATAGTCTCTTCATTTCTAAGTGTTCTCCATCTCTAATTATCTTTTGACCTTACCACCTTGATGTCAATTCACCATATTTACTTATTCTGCCTCTCTCCAGCTCTACACATAGACAGAGGTAATTCATTGCCCTAAGACCCCACTCACTGAGACATCTCAGACAAATAGTCTTCTCTCACCCATCCATTTAAATATGTTTTATTTTCCTATTTGAATCTAAATTTGTACTAGCATCTAAGCATGGGGATTGTCTTAGTTTTTGTGTCTGTACATTCAGGGGAAACATGTTCAGTTCTTTCAATTGTATCCATCTCTTGCTGACTTCATTCTGAGTTTTCTCGGCAAAGATAATGGAGTGATTTGCCATTTTCTTTTTGAGCTCATTTTATAGATAAGGAAACTGAGGCATACAGAATTAAGTGACATGCCCAGGGTTACACAGTTAGGAAGTAACTGTGGTCAGGTTTGAAGTCTTGTTGACTTCAGGTCTAATATTCTATCCAATGCTCCACCTAGCTTCCCAGAAAAAATCAAGACTTTATGAAACAATTTTCTTTATTTTATTATTCAGTCATTGTTTATGAAATCTCCCTCACTGGAGGTTTTCATGCAGAGACAGTATGACATTTAGCAGACATGTATATTGAAAGTCTTTTTAAAATATGGACTGGACTAGAAGGCAAGAGCAACTAAGTGAATAAATCATAAATAAACAAAGAAAGAAAGAAAGGAAGAAAGGAAGGAAGGAAGGAAGGAAGGAAGGAAGGAAGGAAGGAAGGAAGGAAGTAAGGAAGGAAGGAAGGAAGGAAGGAAGGAAGGAAGGAAGGAAGGAAGGAAGGAAGAAAGAAAGAAAGAAAGAAAGAAAGAAAGAAAGAAAGAAAGAAAGAAAGAAAGAAAGAAAGAAAGGAAGGAAGAAAGGAAGGAAGAAAGAATAATAATAAAGAATAAACTGCCTGGAGGTAGAAAGATTTACCTTCCTGAGTTCAAATCTGACATAAAACACTTAGTAGTTGTGTGACCCTAAGCAAGTAACTTAACTCTATTGACCTTAGTTTCCTCACTTGTTAAATGAGCTGGAGCAGAAAATGGTAAACACTCTAGTATCTTTGCTAAGAAAACCCCAAATGAGGTTACAAAGAATCAGATACGACTGAAAAAATAACCAAATGGACCAGAAGGACCAGAAGACTAAGGAAGACCCTCCTAATTTTCAAATGCTATAATTCTGTGACTGAATACAATTCTTTCTTCTTTTAATTGAAGGTAGTCCCAAATAGACCACAAAGAGTTGGCCACTACTGAAAAACAATTGAATGACAATAATAAACCCAACTGCACTCATTTTAGTGTGGATGTACTTAAAAAAGAAACATTGATCTTCTGAGACTAGAGCTTGAGCCCAAGCTCTCAGATCCAGCTCTTTAAATCTTAGCTTGATCTCAGTCACTTCACAAAATCTTACATCTTCACTTAAGATTTTCAATACCCTCTCGACAATGTCTTTCAGATGTCAAGAGGAATGAGACATAACCATCTTTGAGTGGGACAAATCCCTTTATTGACAACATATTGAAGCAGATCATTTGAACTTGAAAAAGAGCCCCCCAGTGCTGTTCATGCAACTTTCAAATTAATAAGGTTCTACAATGTGTCTCTTTCCCAAAGAGTTAATATCTGACTTGCCTAAAAATAAATCTCCACTTTAACAAGCTTTGAATATGTGAGATATCCCAAAAGAGGGGATATTCAGGCTTGGAGTTTTTAGGGGAGAGAGTAAACATAGATCTGTGATTTCATTTTGGGGGAAGTCTCACCAATGAAGCTGATTGTACACACTTGCCATTTTAAAGAAAGAAGTTAAGGAACTGAAATCTAGTCATGTGGACAGTATGAGTGAGAAACAGTATTGGGACCCCTGTCCTTGACTCAAAACTAGTCTCCTATGTATTGTACCATGCTGCTTCTCTTCAGTACTGAGGTAATAATAACAATAATAACTCCCTTTTTTCCCATTAAATATACAAAAAGCTATATTTGAAGGAAGAAGGAGCAAGCAATATTAAGTTATTATTATGTATCAGACACTGGGTAAAATACTGTAAATAAAAATACAAGAAAAAGAATGACAGTCCCCGACTTCAAAGAACTTGTATTCTGATGAGGGGAGACATACGAAAAGGAACCAAAAAGGATGACAAGGGTGGGGAGGGAAGAAGAGGACAGAAAGAAAGGGGCAGGTGCCAAAGGGGAATGAATGCCAATTTGGGCCCCTCTACAAAATGAAAATACTGGGAGGAACTCACCAATGGAAGAAGGTGACAAGCCTTATAGAGGGATATTGCACGTTTGGTTCTATGTTCCAAGACAAGGAGGCTTGAGGGGTGAGACAAGATTCCACCATGAGTTAGTAAAAGAAGCATGGTTTTGAAATCTGGAAGGTCGTGTGTAGTATCAGGGAATCTTGCACTATATACCCCCAAAAGTCAGTTTACCTTCCTTGGTCTCCTCTGGACCTCTATTACTCTGATGTTAAGAATTTCCCAAGGTAAAGGATCCATGGATAACATCATGTTCACAGCCATATTCTATCCCAGATGGAGAGATGGACAGCTGACTATCACTTCAACTTATTACTCTACCTGGAACCAAAAACAGTTTTTGCTTCATAATTTGTGTGCAATCAGAGAGTACAAAAGCTTGAGTTGCACCTTTGGAAGTTGATCTATTGAATGCACATGCAATTTTGCTCTATCGATAAATCAAAAAAGCATACAACTAATAAGGAAAAGTCACAGAATATATGCCCATTGTCCAAAGGGATGAGATCCAGATGGTCATATGTAAGCATCAGATACTATATTTAAGGGCTGGACTATCTGGTCGGTTCTCCATTGCTCATCCAACAATATAGATAAGGTGAGGGTAGAGGAGCTGAATTATTCTAGGGTGGAAATGGAGGGGGGGGAAGAAGAATCTAGATGTGCGGCTTAATAGCTGTAATCACTCTCCTTGTGGAAACTCCCTATATTGGTGCAAATTAGCACCTCCTCTAAAATTTATAATCTTAGAAAATTGCTTTTGGTACTAAGAAGTTAAAGAACTTGCTTAGAGTCATGCTCCTAGACTATATATGGCTTGAACCCAGATATTCCTGATTGCAATACCCCATGCATGCTATTGTTTTAGTCAAGTTGTTTCCCTATTTTATAAATGAAGCAATCAAGACCTCAAGAGTGACATGCCCACGATCACATCAGTCCAGTTTCCAATCACTGAATCCATTGTCCCACCAGCCCTCTCAGTAACTGATGTGAATCTCACTTCTGAAGATTTGCTATGTACTTCATCATACCTGGTCCCCATAGATGTAGGGATTAAAGATACATTTAGCCTCATTTTTTTTTTTTCTTTAGGGAAAGCAAATTTATTTTTTCCTCAATAGAATTTTATTTTTTCAAATACATGTAAAGACAGTTTTCAACATTCATTTTTGCAAGACTCTGTGTTTCAAATTTTTTCTCCTTCCCTTTTTTATCTCCCTCTTCCTCAAGACAGTAAGCCCTCTAAAAGATTATGTCCGTACAATACTTAAAACATATTTCCATATGTGTGGAAGAAAAAAAAACAGACCAGATTGGGAAAATTATGAAAAATAAAAAGCAAGCAGAAAAAAAAAGGTGAAAATACTATTCTTTGATCCATATTCAATTTCTATATTTTAAACTCTAGATGCAGGTGACATTTTCCATGCAAAGTCTATTGACATTGTCATGAATCACTACAGAGCTGAGAAGAGATAAATGTATCATAGTTCATCATCACATAAACTTGCTACTGTATACAATGTTCTTCTGGTTTTGCTCACTTAGCATCAGTTTATGTAAGTCTTTCCAAGCTTTTCTGAAGTAAGCTTGCTCCTTATTTCTTATAGAACCATAATATTCCATTATGTTTATACACTATAACTTATTCAGCCATTATCCAACTGATGGGCATGCATTCAATTTCCAATTCTTTGTCACTACAAAAAGAGCTGCTACAATCATTTTTTGCACACATGGGACCTTTCCTCCTTTTTTTAATGATCTATTTGGAATTCAGACCTAATAGGGATCAAAGGGTATGGACAGTTTGATAGCCTTTTGGGCACAGTTGCAAATTTTTCAGATGAGGAAACTAAGGCTCTCAATGTTTCTCCTGCATTCAAGTTTTTGTGTGTAGGAAATCTTAAAGCTTTATCATGGGCTTCTGCTACCACAGCCTATTTCTTAAAAGAGCTACCCTTGTTTTCCCTGCTCTAAATATTTAAAAAAATCATTTAAGGAGAACTTTTGAATACCAGAATGCAGTAGTTTCTTTACAGCTTTTGGTGGAAGTAATTGGTAGTTTTATTTTTCTTCCTCAATCATATCATTCCCAATAAGAAATTAGCTAATTTTCAGGTTCAGAGTTTCTCTCCACACCCACTTTTTATGTCTTTTCCTTCATAGCCTATTTGTCACCTTAATAGGGACAGTGTGTTCATGTAGGCAGTTCTTGGCAATCATTTGTGAACTGCTATATTCAAAAGATGTTTCAGGGACAAGAAAATCTGTATTGTCAAAATTGAAACTTAATTGTTCTGCAGAGCAATGTAATAATAAATAGCATTTTACAAATAATAAATGTTATGAAAAAATCCTTCCGTGGTAGTATCCAAAGTTTGCAACATATTTTCTTTGATAGGAAGCACAATAAAAAAAAATCATTAGATAGTTGTAAACAGCATCAGTCAGTAGTACTGACTCTCAACCAACCATATCAGGCAATGTTGACAGTGCAGAAGGGTAATGCATTGTAAGGCCCAAAGAATATCTGGGGTTTTTATAGCATTCTCTTTCAGAGCTCAACAGATTTAGAAGCATTATGATTTTTTTCTAAAATAAATTGCTTCCCTGCCTCAAAGAATTCACAATGCCACTTGTGGGGGTATTCTTTCCTCCTGTATAAATCATGGTTCCACCATAGCTCCTTGTTCTTGGGGCTCTTGTCCATGTATTTCTCCAGATCCTTCATGGATTGTCCATACAATGTGCTCAGAATTTTCTATTTCATTTTTAAACTATATATATATATATATATATATATACACATACATACATTATATATATATATATATATATTTATATATATACATGTATTTCTTTAATTTCCTAATTGTATCTCCTTTTTTTACTGGAGATCTAGACTTTATAACAAAAAAGATAAAAATGTTTAATAAAACCAATTAACATTATCCAAAATCATCTGATGAAACATGTTCTATTTCTTACCCCTATTCTCCTGCCTCCCCAAGAAGCAGCAGCTGGTGGCATCTCATTTCCTTTGACTATGTCAATATTACTTGGACAGCAGTGTAAGACAGCTATACAGAATGGATAGAACTCCAAGCCTGAAGTCAGGGAAGACCTGAATTCAAATATAGTATTAGAAACTTACTAAGCAAGTCACTTGACGCTATTTGTCTTAGTTTCCTCATCTGTAATCTGAGCTGGAGTAGGAATTGGCAAAGCACTCCAGCATCTTTGCCAAGAAAACCTCAAGGGAACTCAAAAAGTGAGACAAAGCTGAACAATAACCAGTGTAATAGACCATTTGTTGTACCTTACACTGAATATATGTGATTCAATTGCTTTTCATTCATATAAAGCATTGGGGGTTTTGCACAATTTATTGTGCATGTCATTGATGATAAGTAGCCACAGCTCACTTTTTACTGTAGCCACTACTACTGCTATTATTACCCCTATTCTTCCTAATAATAATAAGTAGTATTTACACTGTATCTTTGTTTTCCAATTCATTCTTATAGCTACCCTGTGAGTAGATACTATTATTATGTATATTTTATAGATGAGAAAACTGAGACTCTGAGGTTAAGTGAATCACTCAAGCTCACAGAGTTGGTATCTGAGATTATATTTGAATTTAGGTACTCTTGACTCTTAAGTTCACCAGTCTCACCATAACCTCTAGATATCTTTTACTTATACTCACCATTTTTTCTTGGAAAACCTGAATTTTAGCATCATTACCAAAATATGTTTCAAAGAAATGGGCTTTGGAACTCATGGAAAATGTTGCAGAACTTTACAGATATAATGGAATTTGATTTCTTCTTTCTATTCAGTTCTTGATCTACCACATTCTTCATCTATTATGGCCTTCCAAGATAGATTAATGGATGAGTATCCTCCTAATTGTGCCATTATATTTTCATCCACTTTGTCTTTTTAGTGTGAATGGTTAGGTAACTCTTTTTTCCCAAAAAAATACTTTGGATCTGATCAAAAAAGCTGGACAGAAATAAGAAGTCTTGTATGCTAATGCTTTTGTTTGTTTATCTAATTTGATTTATATGTTATTTCAAAATAAAGATGATCTTGAATAAGTTGCTCTTTTAATTGGCATGCAAATCAAATTAGGACAAGAATGAAAAAGACATGCAATAGTCATATCTTTCCCTAAGGACATGTTGATCCATTCATCTAAGAATTAAATAGTAGCAGTTAATATTTATATTGCACTTTAAAGTTTATAAAGTGATTTACAAACAGTAACTCAGTTGATCCACAAAACTCTGTGAGGTACATGCTATTATTATCCAATTTTATGGAGAAATTGAGGTAGATAACAGTTAAATGAATTGCTCAAGGTCACACAGTAAGTTTGTAAGATTGGATTTAAACTCTTTTTCCTGACATAATGCCCACTTCTCTATCCACTGTGCTTTAAAAATAAAGATGGTTGACAAATAGATTCATATGACTCTATTTAGACAACTTTTTCTTTATTTTTCACCAGAATTTCATCTTTATAACTTATTTTTGAAAGTTTTATTATTCTGTGAAAATTAATAAATGCTATATATCCTTTAGCTGAATCATTTGAAATCTATTCCCCTCAAATCTAGGCTATATATCAGAATGCTTCAGCTTTTTCTCTTCTCATATACTATCTAAAATGATGGAGTACTTATCCCAGCTCCACACTGGATAAGGTTTCCTTCATTTCAATCCAATCAACTAGTTCTTTCTGGTGTTGAGAAGGAGCTCCAGAAGTTTCCCTTTCTGAGTTACTCCATTTTTCAAAGATTTATTTAGCATTGGGGCAGTCTATGATAAGGAAAAAGATCCCCAGATCCTTAATCTGGGCTGGTCCTTGATAGCAGGGCATGTCAGTATAAAATCAGAATTTTGCAATCCAATCTATTCCCTGAGGCCAGCAGGGAGAAACTCTGATTAACTTAATCTTTTGATATTAATTGGACCCTTTGTTATCTTTTAGTGGACCTTTATTGCAGACCCATTCAGGTCCAGAATTCTTAGATAATTCTTTTTATTAACAAAATCATCATAACTCCACAAGTGACAATATTCAATCAGAAAGTCCTTATAATATAAAGCCCTGAGGTTATATTTCCCTTACAAAAGAACTTACCTTATCTCCCTAACTCCATATCTCCTTTTTAGGGTTAGTCTGCTTGCTAAGTATTGCAATGGCTCTTTTTCCTAGCTGATCTTTCCCCTGATTCTTTTATCTATATTGCTTCTTCTGACTAAGTCACAACTCCCAGTGTCTTATTGCATAGATATCCTTTCCAAATCCCAGTCCTATCTATCCATTTCAATTTAGCTCCTTCAGTTTGGTTCTCTACTTGAACTTCTTTCTTGACAATACTATGGACATTTTTTGAGAGATCTGTGAGTGATAGATTTTTGTTTGTTTGTTTTAATCATTGGCTTCTTTCTTAGACTTTGTCTTCTGTTGATTTCTACACTATTCTCATGTATTTCTTGCACTTTTGTTTGCATACCTTGTTTGAACTTCATAGTAATTATAATTATTCTAGTTTTACAGATGAGAAATAAATTAAATGATTTGCCTTGAATTTTCTATCTAGTAACTGTCAGGCTCGTTTTGAACTTGTCTACCTGAGTCCAGTGCAGGACTCTATTAATTATGATATCCAGATGCCTCAAGAAAGGGGAAAAAATTGAAACTTGAGTTAAGATAATGAATAAGAATAAGAATAAGATGCTGATATTTAAAAGTATCCTTTAAATCAGGGCTTCTTAAACTTTTTTACACTCATGACTCTTTGCCTGAGGAAGTTTTATGTGTTGTTGAATATATAGGAATATAAAATAAGTACACAAATAAAACATTTCCTGATAATTAATCATAATTTCACGATGCCTATTTAATCAGTTACATGGTCCCATGTGGAGTCACAACCCACAGTTTAAGGAGCTTTGATTTAAATGGCACTCAATACCTGCTATTGCAGAAGTAGTCCATACGAAGGTCAAAGTGGAATTGTGACACCTTAGGGGAAAAGAGTGAATAGTAAATCTATGGAAATGTCTGAAATATTATCAATATCAAAGGGAATGAATGATAATAAAGAAGCCAAGTTAGCCCAGACTAATTTCTTCTACTCTGATGATGTCTCTATGTCAAAATGGCAATGTTTTTAAGTACAAATGAGGAATCTGGTACTGCCGCTTTTGTTGTAATCCATCCAAAAGTACGGCGAATTTCGGCTTTCTTTTGGACTAGATGACATAAGGGGTCTCTTTGAAGCCCAAGATTCTATGGTCCTAAGGCTCATCGGTGCATAATATGTCTCCATGGTGAGGAGCACTTTGTAAATTCAGTTTGGGAAAGGAATGTCTAAAGCATTCCATGTGAATTATGAACCACATTTTCATAAGGATGAGAAAATGAAACATGTTGACTTGGTTGCCAGTGTCAACATAATCCACAAAGAGTGTTTTGCTTAAAGAAAAATGAGAAGGATTATTGTAATGAGAAGAATCTGCAGCTAAAGAAGACAACATCGGCTACTTTCCATTAACCTCACTTGTCCCTCCTCTCTGGGGTTATTTCCTCTCATCCTCCCTCATCTGTTCAACATCATTTTCTTGTCAAAATTTAATGCAAAAGCATTTTGGGTCTCTGATTATAGATTGTGGGTTTGGTGAAATGGATTTTCTAACAGGAAAATCAGCATTGATATCCCTGCTACATAGACTGTTGCAAGTAGATCACTTTTTTCTTTGTCTACCATCCTTACTTCAGTGCTTACAGAAGTGAGCTTACTCCTTTCAGATGCCTTATACACATGCTTCTGTGTGTATACATACATAGGTATATTGCAAGTATACATGTGCATATTTATTTATATGTATACATGTATATATATATATGCATATGTATATATGTATTTATGGGTGTGTACATGCATACATACATACAGATAGATAAATAGATATAAATTTGCCACAAACCAACCATGGTTTTTATATCAATCAGCAAACATTTATAAAATACCTACTGTGTGCTAGATACTGTGTTAGGTGCTGGGAATACAAGTAGAAAAAAACAGAACAATTTCTTCAGGCAAGGAGCTAACATCCTAACCATACAGATGTAGATATATAAATAAGGGAGAAATACAAAGAGACTAATTAAACAGAAGGCAGTTTGTTAGGGAGGAAAACTGGCATTTGAAGAGAATAGGGAAAGGCTTCATGTGGAAGGTGGTACTGAGCTGTGTTTTGAAGGAAGATAGGGATGTATGGTGAGGCAGAAGTGGGAGTAAATTCCAGGCATGGTCTGGGGAGTGATTAAGGCAAAGGAACTGAGATGGAAGATGGATGCTGTGTGAGGAACATAAAAAAAAAAAAAAAAATTAATTTCACTGGATCAAAAAATGGAGGAGGGTAATAATAGAAAGCAAAGCTAGAAAGCAAGTTTGTGAAGGGATTTAAAAATAAAACAGAGGAATTTGTACTTGGTTCTAGAGGCAATTCTAGAAAACTGTTAGAGTTCATGCAGTAGAAAAGTTATAGGTTCCAAAAGATTAGCAATAAGTACATTGAAAAGTCAAGAAAACTTTCTTTTCCTCTCTGGTGAGCTACCACCATCCCAAGGGACCTTAAAATCTCTCAGATTTATATTACTTCCCTGTAATTAAGTCTCACACCCCTAAACTCCAACAAGGGAAAGTATCAAGTATTAACAGAAAATCATAGAATCCACTTCCTTAGGTAAATCTTCTCTCCCCTAGAGACCTATGCATTCTACAAATGGAGATTCCTACCTTGGGATCTTTCCTTTAAATGGAAGAGAAATTGGAGGTTTCTAGGGAAGAAACAATTTATTCTAGCCCTCATGCCCACCTCCCAAAGGGAATTTACATAGTTATCAACCTTTTCCAAGCTTACCATTCTGTCTGCCATATCAATAATTTTATGTACACATTATCATAGTTTTATCATAGATTATCAGATTTTCATTGTGGAATACATTTTTCTTTGAGTTTTCTCAAGTGTCACTTCTTCTGTAAACTCTTCCTTGAGCCAATAAATTGTTTCTCTCTCTCTTCTAAAATTAATTGTATTTCCTTATTTTCTCATATACAGGTAGAGTCTAATTTTTGTCCATGCTTGGGTGGTTTTGAGTTTTGCCTCATTATCCTCAGCACTTAAGAAAGTCATTTGCTTCAAACTGGAAATTTCCTCTACCAATTAAGATCTGCAATTGGGCTATAATAAGTCTCAGAAAATGGCCTGAAGAGTTTAAAGGTGAACTCAAAAACTAGATAAACATTTCTTCAATGTCTATTATGTTCCAGACACTATACTGAATACTGGGGATATTAAAAAAATGCAGAATGTTATGGAATATTATTGCTCTGTAAGAAACGACCAGCAGGACGATTTCAGAGAGGCCTGGAGGGACTTGCATGAACTGATGCTGAGTGAAATGAGCAGAACCAGGAGATCATCATACACAGCAACAACAGTATCACATGATGATCAATTCTGATGGACATGGCTCTCTGCAACAAAGAATTGTCTCAAACCAGTTCCAGTTGTTCACTGAAGAAAACCATATACACCCAGAGAGAGGGAAATGAAATATGGACCACAACGTAACATTTTCATGATCTCTATTGACATTTGCTTGCATTGTGTTGCCTTTCTCTGATTCTTTTTTTTTTTTCTTGTAGATAGGATTTTTCTTGCATAACTTCTCAAGCATTTCAACATTATTAACATGTAGTGGACTTCCTGCCATCTAGGGGAGGGGAGGGGACTGGGGGTAAAATTTGTAATGGAAAGCTTTGTAAAGATCAATGCTGGGGAACTACCCATACATATGGTATACAAATAAAAAGCTTTAATATATACATAAAAAAAAAAGATCAATGCTGGGGAACTACCCATACATATGTTATACAAATAAAAAGCTTTAATAAAAAAAAATGCAAAAGACAGTTCCTGTCCTCCAGAAATTTACATTTTAATGGGGAAGATAACATACAAACAATTACATGCTATTCCATGTACATTCAGGATTAATGGGACATAATTTTTTTTAAAGGAAAGGCACTGGAATTGAGAGGTTGAGAAAGATTTCCTTTAAAAGATAGCATTTTTATTTGGAAATTAAAGCCAGGGAGGTCAGTAGTTGGAGCAGAAGCTGGAGAGTATTCCAGGGATAGAAGATAGCCAGAGAAAATGTCCAGAATTGAAAGAGGGAGTGACTTCTTTGGGAAACAGTCAGGAGACCAGTGTCACCGACATGAGGAGTACTTGGCGGAGAACAAGGTATGAGATACCTGGAAAGGCAGGACAGAACTAGGTTATGAAAAATTTTGAATGACAACAGAGAATTTTGTACTTGATGTTGGAAGCAATTGGGACTCACTGGAGTTTAATAAGTAGGGGAGTATCTCTATGCTTTAGGAAAATCACTTTGGTAGCTAAATGGAGGATGGATTGATTTTGGGAGTCTTGAGAGATATCACACAACCCCATGATCAGAGGAGACAATTCAACCTAGTTGTTCTTGACTCTGAGATAAACTCTTCATCCAATATAACATATATGTATTATATGATAATAGGCAAATCCTTACTCATTGTTTATACCAGAACCTTCTCAATTTAGAACATTGCTCCTGTTCAACACTCCAAAGACATTTTTTTTCCCCTGAATAAGGCTCTTTGGGGTTTATGACCCTTGAGATCCTGATGTCACCTCTTCCCACTTGTATCAATCAACATCATATATGAACTACACTTTCCCAACTGCTATATTGAATATGATATTAACAATACGCCAATTGAAAGGGAAAATACAAAAAGGTCTAATGCACAATGCTCACCTTTGATGAGCTTAGCCTTTTATTCTTGAATGAGGAAATCTGTACCTAATTAAGTGTCACTAAGCAGGGTAGATAATAGGCATGTTTTGAGTAGGTTAATAGCTTTCGTCTTAAGGAAACTTTACTACAGTATAATTTAGCTTATATTATGGTTACTGTCATCGATCTGTTCAAGAGATGTTATAAATCTTAATTTTGATGAAGACAAAGAAGTTTGAACTCTAATAAATACCTCCAAGATCAACTAGTCCAATCTCTTCATTTGAAAACGCAGCCTATTCATGTTTTAATTCTCTGGTTTTCAAGAATTTTGTGTGAAGTCAATGAAGATCATGAAAAAATTAAAAATAAGAAAGAGATAAAATGTCATCATTGGATGAGGGAATTTCATCCTTAAAAGTTCCCCAAATAGTTAAAATCAAAACTGCAATCCCTTCTTCCAGCAAACACAGAGATAAATAGATAGAAAAAAGGCAGGAAAAAGAAATAACTTAATCAGGGGATAGCTGTATTTTGGTAGATAATAATCCAATGGTTTTATTAAAGAATATAGCACTTCCAGAAATTCAATTCATTTTCATAATCTAGGTAATATTACAGATCAGGTGTCTGGAAGTAAATATTTAGCTTCAGTTTCAATTTGCAGCTAATCTCACTGAAAATTTCAGCCCACTTATGTAAAATACCCTCAATTCCTGCTTGTTATTTTTCTGGAGTAAAACCAAAAAATGAGCTGTTTCTCTCTCCTTGTTCTGCATTTGACCCCAAAGTGATTTTGTTCCAAAGTTATGTTAGCAAGAAAATTATTAACTCCTTCCATTGCCTCTCTTGTTTCCTATAAATAATCAATATATAATAGCATCATAACTTGATCATAGAAAAAAAAAACACAATGATTTTTGGAGTGGGATTCCAAGCCACTATTTTTTCTTTTATAAAATGAATGTTTTTTTTAAAATAATCTTTTATTTTTTTCAAAATACATGTAAAGTTTTCAACATTCATTTTTGTAAAACTTTGTATTCTTTTCCTTCCCTCCTCCCTCTCTAAGAAAGCAAGCAATCGAATATAGGTTAAATACATACAATCCTTTTAAATATATTTCCATACTTGTTATGTTATGCAAGGAAAATCAGACCATGGAGGGGGAACACAAGAAAGAAAATAAACAAATAAAAAGGTGAAAATAGCATACTTCGGGGCAGCTAGGTGACACAGTGGATAGAGCACCAGCCCTGAAGTCAGCAAGAGCAGAGTTCAAATCTGGTCTCAGACACTTAACATTCCCTAGCTGTGTGACCCTGGGCAAGTCACTTAACCTCAATTTCCTCAGCAAAAAGCAAAAAAAAAAGAAAAAGAAAAAGAAAAGAAAAAAAAAGAAAAGAAAAAGAAAATAGCATACTTCAATCCACTTTCAGTCTCCATAGTTTTATCTCTCTATGAGATTGGCATTTTCCATCCCAAATCCTTGAGAATTGCCTTTGAATCATTACACTGTTGGGAAGAGCCAAGTTCATCACAGTGTACCATCTTGTTGTTACTATGTACCATGTTCTCCTGGCTCTGCTCACTTCACTCAGCATCAGTTCATGTAGGTCTCTCCAAACTTTTCTGAAATCAGCCTTTTTAGCATATAAAATGAATGCTTCACTCAAGGACCTCCATAGTCTCTCCCCACTGAACATTCTATGGCTTGCTTCTTCCAATTTTTCTTTTACCAATTAGACTAGCTCAGTCATTTCTTGCAGGAACCTGACCTTTTCCCCTCCTTTCTTTAGATACCTCAAATACATCTGAACACAAAAGAATCACTTATTAAGCAAGTCATGTGATATCTTCCTCAGGATGGCAAAATAGCTGCTTGGTTATTTATTCGACTAAGGGCTCTCACAATGTCATCTGGATTCTTTTATTTGCTCTATTTTAAAGGTATTTTTAATATGTCTCTCAGGAGA
The DNA here is from genome assembly GCA_023553655.1 of Myrmecobius fasciatus. Taxonomy (NCBI): domain Eukaryota; kingdom Metazoa; phylum Chordata; class Mammalia; order Dasyuromorphia; family Myrmecobiidae; genus Myrmecobius; species Myrmecobius fasciatus. The sequence continues at coordinate 118,701 of JAJPUD010000698.1, read as the reverse complement.
TGCTACACAAACAATTTTCCTAACACTTTTGATATACTTATCTCTATTTTTTTCCAAACATTTAGGAATGTAGTTTTCAATGGGAACCCAGGGGACAGGAAATTAAAGAATCCACTTTTCCAGTTATCTCCCCTTTTAGTTTCCCATTACTTAACTGATCGTTCAGGTATCATGCCTGCTGCCCGATAAATCAGAACTTCAATTGCTTTGTAAAAATATTTTTCAGTTGTGACACTTTTCTTCCACCTCCCCTCCAATTTATATTTTTATTAAGACAAAGGAATGAATCATTCCATTCCCATTAAATTTATCACTGTAAAGGATTTTTTTTCATAGTCCCCCCACCCAGATACTGCTTTTATTTGTCTTTATGGCATATTACCTGGAATACAGCAAACACTTAATAAGTGCACATTGAGTGACCAGGGATGGAGAGTATTCAGTTGACTGCATTGTGCTGAGCAGAATAGCCCAGGCTCATGTTTTATGATAGCAACAGCTGGGAAGGTTCAATCAGTCGGAGCTTATTGGAGCTGAACATGTCATCCTCACCAGGTTCTGTATCACTATTACACAGTTTGGGGCTTACTGGCACTAGCTAAAAGGATTTCCTTGCAATCATTTGAGTTTGGGCACATGATAACAGTGCCTACACACATACAGCCTGGGAATGAGGCAATCAAACAATACAGTTTTCAAATAGCATGAAATTATCAATGGGGAAACACATGGCTGTCAGATACTTGAGTGTGGGCTTGCCAAATCCAGCTTAAGAATTAAAGGTAGGGGGAGAAGGAAGATTAGTAAACATCCCAGAGAATTCCTCACATTGTGAGCTGAAATGACGTTCTTAGTTTTAGGAGATCCTTGATGACTAGTTCAGCTGATCTTGAGATCTGCAAAATAGGCCTTTCAGAGCCAAAAGAATGAGATGACTTTTTTAAATGAATTTATTTCCAATTTGTCACACAGGGGGAAAAAGTGGGATTTTTTTTAAGAGTTCATATTATTAAGAGTTTTAGTTCAGTGTTTGGAAGGACCAGCATCCATCAAGTCCAGACTATTTCTGAAGAAGACTGACAAAACATTCCCAACAAGTGGTCACCCTCTCTTTGCCTTCCTCTGAAGAAAATTCCCTGATCTCCTTCCTTCTCACTTTGGTTTTTTTGGATAGCTTCAAGAGTTTCCAGATATTAAGCTCATATTTCCCTGTTTATAGTATCTATCTTCTATCAGCCCAAGATATTATAAATGGGGAGGGATGTTAGAATCTCTTGATTGCATTTTGGTTTTCAATTTGTACTTTAAAAGACTCTAAACTTTAAAAGTACCTCAATCATTAACCAAGTATTTGTTGACTAAAAACTGCATCCACTATTGGTGGTTAATGGGAAAGGGCTCCTGATCCATACATAGGATCCAGATCAAATATCGAATTAGTTTTAACATATAATGTTATCCATGTTAGGTAGCATTTTTATTTATTTCATTAAGTATTTCCCAATTATATTAAAGTAAGTTCAGACAACATTTGAGAGTTTTGACCTACTGCTTCATGGTACACACTAAATCAAGGGGCCTGATAGTAACAAACCAAACAAGGTGAGAATTATTTATAAAGTCTGCTATGTCAGACATTGGCAAAGTAGTGGAGATGCAGATGAAATAGATTCATTCTTTATGCACAAGAAGCTTATGTCCTATTGAAGAAATACAATTTATACACAGAAAAGTAATACAGAGTGCACAGCAGGTCAACAAGTAGTTCTGAAACACCTACTATGTGGTGAGCACTGTGCTAAGCTCTAAGGATGCACAATAAAAGCCAAAAAAGTCACTGTCCTCAAGGAGCTTAGAGTAAAATAAATGAAATTAAAGTTTAAAAACATTTTGACAAAAAATGCTAATAATCAGGAATTGGAGGATTAAGAAAACTCCTTCTCTAGGAGGTGCTCTGTAACTCTGTGAGATTGACCTGAATTTAGATTATATGTCTCTAGACACATAATCCTTATGTGAACCTGGTCAAGTCACTCAGATTTCTAGATACCCTCCCAACTCTATAATTTCACAATAATTGCAAATCTCCTGTGGTATGTTCTTCTATGGGAATTTCCTGCACCAAAAAAAAAAAAAAAATCACTGTTCTAGGCTGAAAAATTTCACAAATAAGATAATTTATCTTATCAAATCTTTAAATTCTTACCATTACTTGTAATCAGGAAACTAACCTAAGGAGACATTATGTTCTAGGCATTAGAAGCAAAGTTCCATCTTTAATTATTTAAAGTCTTTTGATAGATCCATTTTTTTAATTTTTAGTGTGAACAGAATGGATCTCTCTTAAAGAAGTAATAGCTCCATATACACAAAGATTTTGGTCTCCTTGGTGTAGCTTCCTCTTTCCATCAACTACAAGCTAACTACTAAGTTCTTGAAGAGCCATTGAGTCTAAAGCTATCTTTAGCTGATAGCTATTTTCTAGATGATGTGTATCTCCAGATTTAGTTAGAAAAATCAATTTATAAACATCTGGTAAGTGCGCCAGGAACAATAGTAACTAAACATTAGGGATATAAAAAGAGGCAAAGGGGAGTCCTTGCCCTTGAGAAGTTCCCATTCTAATGGGTTTCGGACTGTATTAAAAAGTGTTTCCACTTTGGTGGGTACTGACAATGTCCTTCCAATGTAGTCACACTATGGAGTCATCAAAAAGCCTTTAGCATTACTTCTTTGATAAAACAGTAAACCATCAATAAGCATTTGTTAAGCTCATCTACTATGTGAAGAGGCAGTATGGCATAGTGAATAGTGGACTGGTCTCCAATCCAAAAAACAAAAACAAAAACAAAAACAAAAACAAAAAAACTAGGTTCACGCTATAGCTGTGGTACATATTCTCAGAGTAGGTGACCCTTTGGGTACAGCATTTACTCTCTCACTGCCCTAGTCATCTCTCTATCTCTTTAAGATTATGCATTGCAAATTAGGTGCCAACTTGTATTAGTGGAAGGAATCCCCTCACCTGGGAGTTTCTAAATTAATGGAATTGCAGGTTCAATACCTATCCCTCTGATATTTTTTGGTTGTATTTATGCCCCTAGTTTTCTAAGGTGATATGCCCAATGCACAGTAGGCCCTTATTAAATGCTCATGGTTGACTGAGATTGATTTGACTAGTCCATATTCTGGCAACAGAATGCTATTTGTTTTCCCACAGTCTACAAATTATTTTTTTTGTCAACTTTGCTAACATGTAGGAGGGTGTGCCTCACTTATGTTTTAAATTGAATTTCTGTAATCATCACTGATTTTGAACATTTTGTCATATGATTATTGATAGTTTTGATTTCTTCCTCTGAAAACTGCCCATTCATATTCTTTGATCATTTATAAATTGGGAGTTAAATGGCAGTTAAGTCACTTGCTTAAGGACATACAAATAGTGAATTGTGAAAGTGAATGTGAACTCAGATCCCTTAGCTCCAACAATGATTGAAAGTCAGGATAAGTAAAATACACTATTTCTGAGAGCATTCAAAGACACCTAGACAGACAGCCCCATGGTGGCAGAACACACAACTAATACTAAGAAGTCATTAACTGGTAAGAATAAAATCACACTCATTCTTCTTTTATGGAAAATCGAACAAAATACATTCAGCAGGCAGACTGGAAATAGTGAAAGGGTTCTATTCTTACCCATTAATACTCATTTGTAAGAATAAATTCAGGATTAAGCAAAGAGATGAGAGTTCTTCAATTCAACTCCCTAGTCATAAGGAATAAACTTAAAACCCCACAATCTGAGACAGGAAAGTGCTTGGTTAACATCAAAGTCAGAACAGACTAGAGAGATGTTGAGGTGCAAAAACTATAGCTGTGGCAATGTCACAGAATAGTCTGTTACTGCAGAAATGAAGCTATCACATCAACAAGTTAGAAGGCTTTTCTCTGACCTAGAAAGCTTTAGTGACAGAATGCTACTCATTCCCCACATCATTTACGGAAACTCAATTCTTTTTTCTTTGGGTGAAGGAACTGGTAGATGATTGATGAATGAATTTTCTGGGATTGGGGTGGGGAAAGGGCTTGATAGTTTGTTTTCAGAATGATATGAAAGAATCATTAGCTTTGCTCCCATGGTGTAAGACAAGGAATATTACATGGAAGTTTCAAAGAGTTGACTTGAGACTTGTTAGAAACAATAGTAACTAGAATTATACAGAAGTAGAATGAGGTGCCTCAATGGTGATAGCTTTAAGAAGAGGATGGATGTCCATTTCTATGCCTTCAAGGTGGAAGTCTTCAAGAAGGGACTGGAAAAAAAAAACACTTCCTGGGTATGTGGACGTTTATTTCTTTCTGATATGTGTTGTTCTAGATGGCTTCAGACATCATACCCAACTCCCCAATTCTGTTTTTCTGTGATTCTTGCCTTTGCATTTAGGAATGGCTCTGGGGTACAGCTCAGTTCTTAGTGAATGAAAATTTAATAGATATGTTTCAGAAATAAAGCAGAGCTTTTTACTTTAAATATAGGCATGATCCCTGAAGGTTAGACATTCAGAATGAGCCTTTGGGTCACAGATTTGTGCCAAACCTGCTCCGCTACCTTTCCTATTATAGTCTTTGCTCCAGGCACAGCAGTAGCTCTCTAACAATCTCCCTAGTGCTTTAAAAATGAGAGGGCAGGGAACAGAGGAAGAGAAAGAAAGGGATCACAAGTGTATGACATGAGATGGCATTGACAGATGGGAGGTTTATCAAATTCATTTACTCTAAAGCTCAAGTTAAATGTTACATACAGTTATAGAATGTCAGACCTGGAAGGGACCTCAGAAATCAACTAATCCAATTCCCTTATTTGATTGAAAGTCCTTGCTCCATCTAAAATAAGACAATACTGCATGGCTCAGAAATCCTTATATTGAGTTTCAAAATGAAGATTCCCTCTCTCTTTCCCTCTCTCGTTCCCTCTTTCCTTTCCTCCTTTCTCCCCTTTCTCTTTCTCTCTCCCCCCTCTTTCTCACAGATATATGCTCTAAATTTATATAATACATAATATATATATACAAAATACATACCTATATACACATTAATTAGTATTTATATATGTGATATATTAATAAACATAAATATGAACATATAAAAGGATTATATTATATCTATATAGATATGTTTGTAACATTAAATATAATTTTGTACATTAACTTCTTTGCAAAACTTAAATACTATGTAAGAGTTAATTATAATTATTATTATGCAATTTATCTGCACCTATGAGGAAATAGTTAATTCAATTATAATGATTGTTTCCAAAATGCAAATTTATTCCTATGTGATTTATGTTTGAAGAAACAATTTGGGCATAATGAAAATTTGTGTTTGCTTATGTGCACAATTAAGGTGTACTATTTGATAATAATTTAAAAACTATATTTCCAGTGTCTATTTTCACAAGCAAATTTCATGTCATTGTCAAAGTGAAATACATCATCATTTCTACTGGTCCAATAGGAGCTGTGAGGTGGTCCACCCTCCTGTGGGGACCTTCCACATTCACCCCCTAGGTCCTAGATGTATGACTTCCTTCTCCTCCCTGGCCGTGGACTTTGCCAGCCTGGGGTTGTAGGAAAGGGGTACAGGCCAAGCAGCATCTGAAACTGAGGCTGCTGATGCAATTTTAGTGTTTTTTTAAAACTATTTGATATATATATATATATATAACTGTTATCATTTTTATTATATTCCTCTAAGCCTATTTTCCCCATAATCCATGTAGTTGTTATTGTGTGATTTTATACAGAATGCTAAGTTTTAGGAACTCATCTGAGGCATCATAACACAGCCATCATGGACAGAGAACCAGCCAAATAACAAGGAAAATGTGATTTCAGGCCATGTTTCTGACACCTCCTAAATGTCGCTTGGCCAATCACTTGAAAATTCTCTGTGCTCAGATATGTCTTGAAGATTGGAAATTGAAGAGCATTTGCTGATCTGCATCAGTACAGGAAGTACTTCTCTAGAAACTCCAACCTTGTTCTGAGGAAATCAAGCCTGATGAAAAATATATAATATGCACATGTGTATATATGTATGGATTCATGAATGCAAATTGATATAGGGGATCATCTATCTAGAACTTGAATAAACACTTGAAGGCATCTACTCCAACAACCTTATTTTACAGGTGGGGAAACTGAGGCCAGGAATGTTAATGGTTTCAGATACAACTTATCATTTTAAGAAAAGTTCCATTTATTTTTTTAAGCTTTTAAGTATTTTTTTAATAGAAATTGGTGGCATATTTTTTCAAAATGCTTTTAAAACATATATAAAATATATACTCATATTATTTTTGCTGTTTTTATTATTTTTATACTCAATTATGCCTATCATTTTTTCCATATTGAGCGAGTCCTGAATTCCTGATCTCAATCAAGCTTGATCTTAGTTTATGATCTTTGTGACAAATGGCTAACTTTATTATATCTTTTATGATTTCATAATCATATATACCTTTTTTTTTTTTTTTTTGGCTGAGGCAATTGGGGTTAAGTGACTTGCCCAGGGTCACACAGCTGTTACGTGTCTGAGACCAGATTTGAACTCAGGTCCTCCTGACTTCAGGGCTGGTGCTCTATACACTGCGCCACCTAGCTGCCCCTCATATATACCTTTTAATATATCTCTTGGGTCTTTTGCTAAAACATCAACAATTTTATTCAGTAATGCCTCTCTTTTAATCATGATTTTCAAGTAGTTTAACAATTCTTAAATTATCTCTCCTTGATCTAGTTTCAAGGTCTTTGTCCTTAAGAAAATTATATTTTCTTCATTTTTAAACTTTGTTACATTGTTTCTTGATGTCTTATGGAGTCATTAGCTACTACTTGACTAATTTTAATTTTTAAAAAGCTATTTTTTAGTGGAATTTTGTACCTTCTTCACTATGTAACTAATACCTGATTTTTAGAAGTTATTTTCTTCAGCATCTTTGTGCCTTTTTTTAACCAAATTATTAATTCTTTTGTTTCATAAATTTCTTGCACAACTCTTATTTCTCCCCCCCCAGTTTTTCCTCTACTGTTATTATTTGATTTTTATATTGTTTTCACTCTTTTTCTATCTCTCAAATCTTCTAATTTGGACTTGGATCAAAACTGAGATTTTACTTGAGGCTCTGCTTATTGATATTTTTCAATTATTTTCTTATTCTGTGTTTGTATTTTGAGCTTTCTTATCAAGATCGATTTTTTTATCATCAGATTCTTTGTCTGTTGTTTGCTAATTTCCCCAGTTTCTTTCTTGACTTCAAACTATATATCAGAGTTGGGTTTTGCTCACTTCTTTCCCCTGATGGGGAGAGGAGGAGAATCTGGCCAGAGTTTTTGTCTTCTACATTATTTTTCTGCTTTCAAAACCTACTGGGGAAAAAAGCATTTTTTTTTTTTTTTTTTTGGTGCTTTCATCACACTATGATCTGGTGTAATGCTTAGTCACTGCCCTTTTGGTCTGTGCTCTGATTCTTATACATGTAGGCTCCTACTCCCCAATGATCACCTTGCTCTCCTTTTCACTTTGTAATTATGACCTGGAACTGCATTTAGTGATATAACAGTCAGATGTTACTCATTTCTGCACTCAGCACTAGTACAGGGGTCCACTGGGATCTCTGTCTAAACAGTTCCATTCTTTGGCATTTTCTTGCTGCCACTGACTGATCTTGCTCCCTTGATTGCTCCCCTACTACCTTTGGCTCTGGCTGTCCTCTTGCAGTCCCAGCTAGAAAATAACTCTCTTGGGGTTAAGAGAATCCTAGAAAAGTTAGGGATGTTAGACCTTTGGAGAAAATTGAATGGATACAGAAAGGAATATACTTTTTTTCTCAGCAGTACATGGAACCTATACAAAAACTGACCATTTATTAAGGCATAAAATCCTCAAAATCAAATGCAGAAGGCAGAGATAGTAAATGCATTTTTTTTTCAGATCATGATGCAATAAAAACTACATGCAATAAAAGGCCAGGGTAAAATTGAACAAAAATTAATCGGAAACTAAATAATCTAATCCTAAAGAATGGGTGAGTGAAATAACAAATCATAAACACAATCAGTAATTTCATCTAAGAGAATGAAAATAATGAGAAACATACCAAAATTTGTGGGATGCAGCAAAAGCAGTTATTAGGGGAATTTTATATTTCTAGATGCTTATTTGCAAAAAATAAAGAGAAGATCAATGAATTGGGCTTGCATCTAAAAAAGCTAGAAAAAGAACAAATTAAAAATTCCCAATTAAATACAAAATTTGAAATTCTGAAAAAAAAGGGGAGGTTAATAAAATTGGAAGGAAGAAAAATATTGAATTAGTAAATAAAACTAAGAGCTGGTTTTGGGGGTGGGGGAGAAAGCCCAAGAGAATAGATAAAACAAGTCAATTTGATTAGAAAAAAAATCAAATTGTTAGTCTCAAAAATGGAAAGAGAGAACTAACCACCAATGAAGAGGAAATTGAAGTAATGATTAGGAGTCATTTTGCTCAACTATATGTCAATGAATTTAGTAGTCTAAGTGAAATGGAAGAATACCTACAATATATATATATATATATTGCTCAAATTAACAGACAAGGAAATAAATTACTTAAATAGTCCAATTTTAGAAAAAGAAATAGATCAAGCTATTAATCAACTCCCTCAGAAAAAAATCTCCAGGGCCACATGGATTTACATGTGAATTCTACCAAACATTTAAAGAACAATTAATTCCAATACTATGCAAACTATTTGAAAACATTTGAAAAAGGAAAGGAGTCCTACCAAATTCTTTTTATGACACAAATATGGTGCTGATGCCTAAACCAGGTAGGGTAAAAACAGAGAAAGAAAATTATAGACCAATTTCCCTAATGAATATTGATGCAAAATTTAAAAAAATATTTAAGATATTAGCAAAGAGATTACAGAGTTATCTACAAGATAATATACTATGACCAAGTAGGATTTATACCAGGAATATGAGGTTGTTTCAATATTAGGAAAACTATTAGCATAATTGACTTTATCAATAACCAAACTAACAAAAATCACATGATGATCTCAGTAGATGCAGAAAAAGCATTTGATAAAATCCAACACCCATTCATAATTAAAAAAAAAACTAGAGAGTATAGAAATAAATGGAATTTTCCTTAAAATGATTAATAGTATCTATTTAAAAGCAATAGCAAGCATCTTATGTAATGGGGACAAACAAACCATTCCCAGTAAGATCAGGGGTGAAACAAGGTTGCCCACTGCCACCAGTACTATTCAATATTGTATTAGAAATGTTAACTTTGTCAATAAGAGAAGAAAAGGGGATTAAAGGAATTAAAATAGGTAATGAGGAAACCGAATTATCATTCTTTGCAGATGATATGACAGCATACTTAGAGAACCTTAGAGAATCAATTAAAAAACTAATAGAAACAATTCACAACTTTAGCAAAGTTGCAGGACATAAAATAAATCCACATAAATCATTACCATTTTTACATATTACCAACAAAATCTAGCAGCAAGAGATACAAAGAGAAATTCCATTTAAAATAACACCCATCAGTTGGAGAATGGCTGAATAAGTTATGGTATATGAATGTTATGGAATAATATTATTCTATAAGAAATGATCAGCAGCAGAATGATTACAAAAACTGATGCTAAATGAAGTGAGTAGAATCAAGAGAACATTGTACATGGAAACAAGAAGATTATATGATGATCACTTCTGATGGATGTGGCTCTTTTCATCAATGAGATGATTGAAGCCAGTTCCAATGATCTTGTGATGAAGAGAGCCATCTACACCCAGAGAGAGGACTGTGGAAACTGAGTGTGGATTACAATATAGCATTTTTACTCTTTTTTGTTGTTGGTTGCTTGCATTTTATTTTCTTTCTTATTTTTTCTTCCTTTTTTATCTGATTTTTCTTGTGCAGCATGATAATTGTACAAATATTTATGAATGTATTGGATTTAACATATATTTTTACTATGTTTAATATATATTGGATTACTTGCCATCTAGGTGAGGGGGTGGGCAGGAGGATAAAAATTGGAACACAAGGTTTTGCAAGGATCTATGTTGAAAAATTATCCATGCATATGTTTTGAAAATAAAAAAAAACTTTAATAATAAAAGGAAAAAAAGAAAAGAAAACTAACTCTCCATGACTTTTAATTAACTTTCTTACCTAGCATTTGATTTAACACATTTTATAGATTGTTTTGGAAAAATTGTGTTTTATGTTTGTCAGAATTCTGCTTTCTCTCCAACATCTTGAATTCTCCTCTATTTATTATTGGATTTGTTTGTGTTTTGGGTTTTCCCCCTTCTATGCCTGATTCTTTTTATTTATTTTTCAGAATGAAAATCTTTTCTAACTCTAGTTGTGAGTGTGTGAAGTCTATTAGAGATTGAAAAATCAGGCAACTGTAAAATGAAGGGACTGGTCTCAGTGGATCTGGATCTGGGGTCTATATCTCCTCTTGCTCCCAAAACTGATGTTGTAGTTTTTGCTGAATCAATAACATTGTTGGGAGGGAGATTAATGAATGTCTGTCTTGTAAAACAGTGACCCAGATCCCTTAAAACTTCCAACCCAGATTCATCTCACCAGGAAATCACCTGCTGGGACAGGAAAGAAAAAGAAGCAAATTTGTATGAGCAAAACAAGTACTTAATGTGTGTTCAGTGAAATAAATTAAATGACAATTTGTGAATAAGCATACATTTGAAAAAGATTAATGAATTTTAAAATAATATTAGAAACTTGCTATTATGTCCTTTAGAATTATGATCCTTCAGGTGAATGACTCCTCCCCCCTTTCTTTGTAACACCAGTTCATAGCACAATGGATTAACATGTAGTTAAATGTTTATTGACCAACTATCTTTAGGTTAATTATGTGTCCCCCTTAGAGAAGTTGAGCAACACGTAATAAAAGTAGCTCAAAAGTAACAGGAACTCCATAAATTTAGAGAATGTACCTTAAATATTCACATGGACTCTTTGTGCCCAGCCTGAGGTAGAGTATTCTGAGCTCAAATTGGAATGATCAGTCACAGTTGGACACACTGTAACTTGACTCTAACATAATGGTGTCCTCTTTGAGAATGAAAGTCAACAACCAATCATTTCACCTTGATATCTTTACAAGACTCATTTGTGAAAATGTTGGTGAGGATGGACTAGAATGATTTCTACATTTCTTTCCTACTAAGTATATATTAGTTATATTAATATTAATACATAAGCAATATATGAATATTGAATATGCATTAAAGAGCTTTTTGATCATATATATGTACATAGTACTTTTTAAGAACTATAAATTTAGTCCTATGAGAAAGGAGAAGCAAATGAAAATTTTTTTTCACATTATCTTAATATTATTATTTTTGTTGTTTTCTAGACATTTGATTTCATTGGTGGAGGGATATTTATGAAGTGACCTCTCTCTCCCAAGACTCTTTACACTTTATATTCTTAGAGAATTATCTTTGGACCATAAGGGACACAGTAAAGGTCACATTGATATATAGTGGCAGAGATGGGCATTGAACCCTTTTTTTGAATGTGCAATCAGCATTCTAGAGATTATTCAAAAAGCTAAACTGTGGATTATATGCTAATGGTCTGACATATCGTGGAAAGGGTATTCTCTCCAATAATGAAGACCTCAATCCTTTGATATCTGCCCTTCTTCCTTGGGCTTATCTATGTCCTCCAATAAATATACCTCAGAGGTCTGTCTAATATGCAGGAACCTTAACTCTCTTTCTCTTATTGTTAAATGGACAGTAAGAGAACATGTGGAACTGGGAGCCACAACACAAAAGGGAAAAAATGATAAATTCTGGAGCATATGTGGTGAAACATGTATACTAATGCACACTAATGCCCTAAAGCCCAGCTTTTCTGGACAAAAAAGAAATTGAAAGTGTGTCCAAGGGAGTATTAAAACTGTGCATACCCTTTGATTCAGCAATACTAGATCTGGATCCCAAAGAGGTCATAGAAAAAGGACAAACAGTTCTCTGATGACATTCAAAACGCTCATAGTCTCTTCAAATTTTTTGTTCAGTTCTGGTCTTTTCAGTAGAAATAGGTGAAATTCTCCTATATCATTGAAAGACCATCTTCTTCCCTGGAAGATAATGCTCATTCTAGCTGGGTAACTTATTCTTGGCTGTAATCCAAGTTCCTTTGCCCTTCGGAATATCTGATTCCAGGCCCTTCGATCCTTCAAAGTAGAAGCTGCTAGGTCCTGTGTGATCCTAATTGTAGCTCCCCGATATTTAAATTGTTTCTTTCTGGCTTCTTGTAATATCTTTTCCTTGGTATGATAGTTCTGGAATTTAGCCACGATATTTCTGGGGGACTTAATTTTTGGGTTTCTTTCAGGAGGTGATCTGTGGATTGTTTCAAGGAGTATTTTGCCTTCTGGGTGTAAAATATCAGGGCAGTTTTCTTTTATGATTTCCTGGAAGATAGTGTCCAGGTTCTTTTTTTCATCATGGCTTTCAGGAAGCCCTATAATCCTTAGATTGTCTCTCCTAGATCTATTTTCCAGGTCACTTGTTTTTCCTAGGAGATATTTCATGTTTTTCTCTATCTTTTCATTTTTTTTGTTTTTGTTCAACTGATTCTTGAAGTCTTGATGAGTCATTAATTTCCAATTGTTTGATTCTAATTTTTAATGTCTTATTTTCTTCAGTTACTGTTTTTAGTTCCTTTTGCAATTGACCAATTACATTTTTTGGTTCATTGCATTCTTTTTCCATTTTTTCTATTTTATTTTGCAGTGATCTCATTTCATTTCCCCATGTTTCTTCTAACTCTCTTTTAAGATTTTTTATGCAATCTTCAAAGAAAGCCTTGTGACATGGAGACCAATTTATGTCTCTCTTTGGGGCTTTTTCTGGAGTTGCTTTACCTTTAGGGGCCTCAGGATTTGAGGTCTGTTCTTCCCTCTCTCCATAAAAGTTGTCTATGGTGAGAGCTCTTTTTGGTTTTTTATTCATTTTTTTTTTTAAAGGTGTGAGGTCTGTTTAGGGCAAAGGTGGGACAGCTGCTTTAATTTGGCCTGGGGCAGTTCTGCTGATTGAGTTATTTCAGGAACTGGGCAGTTCTGCTGATTGAATTATGTCAGGGGCTGGGCAGCTCCACTGATTGAATTATTTCTGGTGCTTATCAGACCTGTTGTTTGATTGATTGCTTTAAGGTGCTGTGTAATGGCAGCTAGTTACGATGCTCATCAGGGGTTCAGTGGTTCACAATCTATCCCCCTCAAAAGGCAGACCCTCCAAATCACCTGCCCACAATCAGGACAAATTGTTCCAAGAGGCCCGCAGAAGACTCCCAGGTGTGTGAAAAGCACAACACTCCCACTCCTGTTCTGACTCCTGTTCCAGCTCCCTGCTCCAGCTCCCTGCCCCGGTCTCCCTGTGCTGCAGTCTGGGTTCAGCAGGCCACCCCCTGCCCCATTAAAACAGACCTCTTTTGAGGTTCCTCCAGAGTATCTTCTTCTAGAATCGCGTTGCTCTCTGGATATTGTGGATTTTTTTGCTTCAGAATCAGTCTAGAGGCTTCATATTTTGTTGGTTTGAGGGGAGGTTAGAGGAGGTTACAGAGAATCCTGTCTGATCTCCGCCACCATGGCTCCACCCCCGCAAGGAAGAGGTGGAGAGCATTTTTAAGACTGGAGAGATACTTGCTAGTGAATTATC
>JAJPUD010000698.1:87583-104517 GCA_023553655.1 Myrmecobius fasciatus | reverse complement strand
GTGGAGAGCATTTTTAAGACTGGAGAGATACTTGCTAGTGAATTATCAGGGAAGATTCCATGGAGGAGATTGTTTTCTGAACTCAGCCTTGAAGAAAGAGAAGGCCTTCTATAACCCAAAAATATGGAAAGGGGCAACTAGCAAACGGAACAATAAAAGATCATGCATGGAATTGAGACATAGTTGGATAGTGTCTTCATTTTTTAACTGAGGATATTGGATCCCAAAGAAGAGTATCAGCTTCACTTTCAATCTTTAACCTCTGAGGGATTCATTCTTTCTTGCAAAACTGTCATATAGATACATATTCTTTCGTTTTGTCTCTTCATCCCTTATCATTTTTCTATTCTCATACCAAACAACAAATAATTGATGAGTCCTAAGCCTTAACTAACTCCAGAGTTTTTCCATGTCCTCTATATACTTTTGTTTCACTTTTAAAATCTTTCACAGCATGACTAAAACTACCTTTACAATCATTTTATACACACCTCTCCATAATAGGTCCTTTTCTCCAGTTAAATTTTCCTTCTTTCTATTCTAAGTTTCACTGTTCCATCTCAATTTGACACAATGCAGCTAAATTGAATTATATTATAATAAGAATTACAGATAAGGAAATTTAAACTTCCCTAAGTGGACAATATCTGAAGCTATGAAATAATTAGAGAAAAATAAGAGTTTCATTAGATTTGAGACCAAAAGGATTAATATATCAACAGTGTGAAGAAATAAATAGAATACAGATTGAGATTAGAGTCTTCAAAATATAGGCCACTGGGATCAGCTAGGTGGTGCAGTGGATAGAGCATCAGCCCTGAAGTTAGGAAGACCTGAGTTCAAATCTGACCTCAGACACTTAACACGTCCTAGCTGTGTAACCTTAGGCAAGTCACTTAACTCCAGTTGCCTCAGCAAATATATATATGCCATTGAACTTGATTCTTGTTTTTTGGGAAAGCTTTCTAATGCTTTATTTAAAGGACAATTTGTGATTATTTAAAAAGGGAAGTAGGATTCCTATGGTTGGGCAGCAGTTCACTGAGAACAAGTTATCAGGAAGTCTTTACTTAGAGGTTGGATGATCACTTGCTAGTTGTATTATGGCATGGATTCTTCTCAGAGGCAGGTTTTTAACTAGATGATTGCTGGGATAGCTTCTGCTACTCTGAGATTTTTTGACTAGGTTATTATTTGTTCAGATGAATTTATTTAGATTGGAAGATGTGTTGTGGGAGAGAGAATGTTGAATTTAGAGTCAGTGGAACTGGATTCAAATGTCTCAGTTCTGAGCTTTAGTTTCCTTATTCAAAAAAAAGTGATGTGACTATACTAGATAGTCTCTAAAGTACCTTATGGCCCTCAAATTATGAGTCTATAATTTTAAACACTTTGAAAGAAGACTGGAAGAGTTCACTAATCATCTAATGTCAATTTAGGGGAAGGACTGTAATGAAGTAGCTCTAGGGATCTGCTCTTAACCTCCTTCTGTTCAACATGCTTATTAGTGACAAAGATGAAGGTATAGATCACTGCTTTTGTTTAGAATCACA
Source organism: Myrmecobius fasciatus (assembly GCA_023553655.1). Taxonomy (NCBI): domain Eukaryota; kingdom Metazoa; phylum Chordata; class Mammalia; order Dasyuromorphia; family Myrmecobiidae; genus Myrmecobius; species Myrmecobius fasciatus. The sequence continues at coordinate 102,964 of JAJPUD010000698.1, read as the reverse complement.
TTAAATTGGGAGGGAGAGTGGGGTTGCTGGATAAAAGGATGGATGCCAGAAGAAGATACACTATACCTTCACTGTCTAAGAAAACAAAAGCAAATAGTGACAGAATTTGACACTTTAATACAAAAAATTAATTTTGCAAGCATAGAAGAAGAAAGTTGTAGCCATTTAATAATTCCACTAAAAGTGATCTGGATTTTTTGTGGACAGAATGTAAAAACAGCAGAAATAATCAATATAACTTGATAACCAAAAAAAAAATCAATTCGACCCTAGGCTACATTAAGAGGAACACAATGTTCAGGATGAAAGAGATGCTGGCTTCCCTGTACTCTGTCATGGTCAGATCAGAGATGGGGTAATATACTTAGTTTATTGCATCATGAGCTGAGAAAAATGCATTTACTATCTCTGCCTTTCTGCATATGATTTTGAGGTTTTTATGCCCCAATATAAGGTCAATTTTTGTATAGGTTCCATGTAATGTTGAGAAAAAAAGTATATTCTTTTCTGTTTCCATTCATTTTTCTCCAAAGGTCTATCATCCCTAACTTTCCCCTTCTACTTCTATTCTCTCTTCTATTAGAAAGGCTATTAGCAAATCTGCTGAACCTCTGGCTTGCAGACTGACTTAGAATAGCCTAAGAACCTCACAATAGATCTAAGCAATGCCCTGGCTCCCCACCCCAACTCTTTGCCCTGGGCTCTCTGCACTGTGGTCTGGGCTCAGCAGTCTCTCCCCTTGCCCAATTAAAACAGATTTATGAAGTTCTTCCAAAGTATCTTCTGGAATTTTCTTGTACTCCAAATATTTGTGGATTCCATCACTCTCATCTTATGTTGATTTGAGGGAAGCTCAAAGGAGGTCAGATATTTACATGACTGCTCTCTGCCATCTTGATTCTGCCCCTACCAAATGATAATGTTGGAGCTATGGTCAAATAATAAATTGACTATGGATCCAGGCATTAAGGGTCAATACCTGATTCATGCAGTGTTGAGAAGCTGAAGGGTAGAAGTAAAGAAAGGGGGTAATGGGACTTACTCAAGGCTGGGAGTAGAAGTTCTAGGAAAGAGATGGGTCAAGAAAGTGAACAGTTAAAGGGCAAAAACAGATTGCTGCTTTCATTATTGTTGCTGCTAGAAGTAGCAAGAGGCAAGATGTAGAACAAAAAAAAACACTGAATTTGGAAAAGGGAGATCACTGGAGAAGGAGAAAAACTCTTTTCTTCCTTTCCAGATGGCACTTCTGACCCTTCAGGACTATCTCAACAATACTCTTGAACTAAATATTTTCATCTTCCCCTCTTTTTTCAACCTCCTTTTATGTGAATCAAAACTCCTAGAGGGAAGGGAGTATCTTTCTGCTTACATTTATGTTCCCAAAAAACTTAGTACAGTGACTGATCCATAGAAAGAAAATAATAAATATGTGTTGCTTTCTGGACACTGAAATCTTATTCACAGTGTCTCTATCTCTGTCTCTGTATCTCTGTATATATATATATATATATATATATATATATATATATATATATACACCTATATTATGTACAATATATGTATTTATCATACTGGATACACAATACATCCACATAACACATAAACACAGGCATTGTATTTATATACATATATACATGTATTTGTGTATATCTGCAGAGTAAGAGTTAAGGAGATATTAAAACAAAGAAACATCTTTTTCCATCCTCCTACATTAATTTCCTTCCAAATTCAGTATTCTGACTGAATTACACTGCCTCTCATATGACTATTACTCCTAATAAGAACAATAATAATGGTGGTCATAATCGCTTAAATGAGACCTTTAATCTGTTATTCTGTTTACATGCCATTATACCAATCCTGGGAATCCCTTGCCCTGATATCAACCTCACATCTGCCTTCTTCACTGTTGTTCAGCCATTCATTTATGAACAACTTTTTGAGATCCAATGGAACATAGCTCACTAATACTGTTTGTAGAATTTTCTTGGCAAGAATACTAGAATAGTTCACCATTACTTTTTCCAGTATATTAAGGTTAAGATTAAGACTTGCCCAGAATCACAAAACCAGTGTCACAGGACTGTTTTAAATTTAGTTCTTCCTTATTTAAAGCCTAGAGCTCTATCCATTGAGCTATCTGTCTGCTTCCCTAGCTATTCTTAATGTTGTAGACACTGCATAAAGGAGCCAACAAAGCTCACCAACTAGGTCCACAATCACTTCCTTTTATTTAACTCTAACTAGAACCTCACTATTATGAAGTGATATATAAACAAATATAACATTAGCCAAGTGATAATTTGGGGTAGAGAGTGAGCCTTGAAATCAAGTCTTGTCTCTGACAATTGTGGACTCTGTGACTTTAGGTGACCTTTTAATGACTCAGTCCTCTGGGTAACTCTTTAGACTATAAAATGCAAGGAATACAGCAATCTGCATTTGTGGAGGTACTTTCCTCTCCTATGAAATCTTCTACTTTCTATCCTTGTCCCTATAATATTAATTAGGTTAAATTATTGATGATTTTATTACATGATAATCATTTGAGACCCCCATTTCTGGAGTGCTTCCCCCATTAATCCAATTTTTAGCAAGTTGGCATAATTCCATATGGAACATTTTGTATCTGTGATTCTCTACTTCTCAAAAGCAAGGGAAAAGATTTAAAGGTTTGTATTTATGAAAGAGAAGTTAAGTCTGTACATATGTACATGAGGGAAAATAATTCAATGGATTACTCTAAGTATTATATATTGGGAAAAGGTGGAGCAAGACTTCAGAAACTACACCCTCCTCATCACTCATTTATATCAATAAATTGTAAAGAAGTCACATATTTATAAGTTGAGAAGCTCCAAAGCCTCTATCAATAAGTCAGCTTTGTAAATCTTTAATGTTATTAACTATAAAAATCTTTATATCTCTTCTCAATATAAATACAACAATCACTATATGCTAGGAGAGTTAAGTCATTTATTAATAAAAGATGTAAAAGCCTACAGCTATTGTTTATCATCTTGAATTAATCTTCAACACAAGAGAAAATATCAAATAGTTTTATACTATAATTATTCTGTTAATATATTTTCAATAAGAAAGTGTTCATAAGCTCTTTTCAAGAGGTCTTCATAAGTAGTCCATTCCCCTGCTGACTTTTCATCCCAAAGCTTATGGAAATTTAGAACAAAACCAAATTTATTTATTGATCACATCAAATGGGGTGAACCTTGAAACTCTCAATGTGGTATGCTGAGATAGTCTCCTTAAGGATGATGAAAATGGAATTATTTATAAGTATTCATTTGAATCGCAACTGAAAGTCACCTTAAGTGCAGTCTGGCAAAATCTGAAAAAGCATAATAAGGTCTCACTGAATTTAGTAAAATATTCAGTTGTCTTAAATATCTAAATTTGGCCATCCCTGATCAGGATGTGATTTGCATATTAATATAGTTTTCACTAGAATTTAAGATTCATATGAGAAATGTATTAATTCCTGAAACTGAAGGTCAAATATTGCTTCCTCTGAGAGAGAAGAAAATATCTAATGTGAGTTTTCTGTTGCAAGACCTAATAAACAAACATTAAAAGATGATACCTTATTCTAAAACTTTTCTCATGGAAAAGAAAGTTAGAAGTACCAGAAAGAAAGAAAACAACAACAACAAAAAAGGATTTCTTCCTCTTACAATTGAATATAACCATGGGAAGTTTTGTGTTGCCAACCCTCACTGAAGATAAAGGGAAGCACAGCAAGAGAGATACCCATTGTGCTAATAAGTATAAAATGAATATAAAAAACAGAAAATTGACAATCTGTTGACTGTGCTACACAGAACTTTGTGATAGCATTGGCTATCAAATAATAAAGGAAACGTATACATAAGAGGCAAAAGAAACAAGAAATACAAAATAGAACACTTGTGAAACCAAATAATGAGGGGGAAAAGGCCACTAGAGAGACTAATATGAAATGACTGTACTTTCAAGTAATAAAAGGCCTGCAACAGAGCCTTTTGGGACTTCATAAAATTGGATCCAGATCCACTGTTCTCTAACAAAGAAAGTAAAAAAAAACAGAAAGAAAGGCAAAAAATCAATGTTCTTGGGCTATTTTTAAAAAAGGAGGGGGGAACATGTATATTCTCTTAAAACTCTAAATGCACACGAGGAAGAAGAGCACATACAAACATTCACACTAATGCCTACTTGGAGATTAATTCTGGCCTCCTAGGAAAATAAGCTGGACTGGCTGTTTTCAAATCCAAACATTTTTCAGAGCAGAAAAATGAGAAGCATTTACCATGAAGAAGAATGAAATCCTTTCCTCCCTATTCCCTATTCCATATGCTGTACATTGAACATACTAAACAAGGGGGAAAACTGGCAAGTACTTCCTTTCTTTTGTTCCAAATGGAACCAATGAATGAGTGCATTTTAAACACAGGAAAAACTACCCCCCTGCAGTCCTAATTGCCATTTTACATCTCTGATGGCATGTCCCCAGAGTGTACTAATTCAGCCATGCCTTCTGATACCTGAAACTAACCACTTAAATTCAGCACCTTGGAGAAGTACAACCATGTGATAGATCAACCCTACCTTCTTTTTGGGAAGTTATTTGTTTGTTTGTTTTCTCAATCATGCTTGAGTCTTCATGATCTTTTTAGGGTTTTCTTGCCAAAGATAATAGAGTGATTTGCCATTCTTTTTTCCTGACTCATTTACATATGAGGAAACTGAGGCAAACAAAGTTAAATGATTAAGTGGGTCACACAGTGGTGTCTGAGGCTGGATTTGAATTCTTTCTGATTCTTGGTTTGGCATTGCATCCACCATACCACATGGCTGTCCCCTTTTTGTGAGTAAAAGGCTTAAAGTACTTTCCATCCTTCATTTGTAACTAGCAGGAAAAAAATCTTCATATAAATATATATATGTGTGTGTGTGTGTGTGTGTGTGTGTGTTAATAAATAACTATATACATATGGCTATATATGTGTGTGTAGTGTGTGTATGTAGCTCACAAAAAATGTGTTTCCATGCTCTCAAGCATCAATTTCATCTATAAAAAATGCCCAGAATTTCCTCTCAATCTCTCTTCAAAAGACGTAATAACTAAGAAACCTTAAAATTTGTTCTGCAACTAAATAAAATAAACTCTAATAAATGGATTATGGAACTTAGCATTTAAAAACCATTTGTTTCTCAGTATATTTTAAAAATATATTGTGGCAATCAAATCAAAACTTTAGACCTAAAAGGACCTGCTAGAAACTTTTCATGTTACAGATTAGGAAACTGCAGTTCAGAGAGATTAGATGATTTAGCCAAGTTTCCATGGCTATTTTGCAGATAGACATGAGATGAGAAAGCATGTCTCCTGTCCTCCAGTCCCATCACACTCCAACAGCTCCTCTCCCAAGGAACTCTTCACTTTAGTTTTAAATCTGAAACATAGTTTGGGTCTTTAGTGCCAATTTTGGTTCGAATGGAGATGAGTTGATAAGATCTTTTTTTAAATTAAAAGCTTTTTATTTACAAAACATATGAGTGATTTTTCTACATTGACCTTTGCAAAAAACTTTTTTTTCACAAACTTTTCCCCTCCTTCCCCCCACCCCTAGATGACAGGTAATCTAATACATGCTAAATATGATAAATTATATGACAAATCCAATATATGTATACATATCTATACAATTATCTTACTGCACAAGAAACATCAGATCTAGAAAGAGAGAAAAAAAAAACCTAAGAAGGAAAACAAAATGCAGGGAAATATCCACAGAAAGCTTTAAAATGCTGTGTTGTGATTCACACTCAGTTCCCTCGGGCCTCTCTCTGGATGTATATGACTATCTTCATCGCTGAACAATAGGAACTGGTTTGAATCACATCATTGTTGAAGAGAACCATGTCCATCAGAATTGATCATCGTATAGTCTTGTTTCTGTGTATAATGTTCTCCTGGTTCTGCTGATTTCACTCAGCATCAGTTCATGCAAGTCTCTCCAGGCCTCTCTAAAATCATCCTGCTGGTCATTTCTTATAGAACAATAATATTCCATAATATTCATATACCATAATTTATTCAGCCATTCTCCAATTGATGGGCATCCTTTCAGTTTCCAGTTTCTTGCCACTACAAAAAGGGCTGCCACAAACATTTCTGAACATGTGGGTCCCTTTCCCTCCTTTAAGATCTCTTTGGGATATATTGATAATATCTTATAAGTGATCACTGCTATGATATCAATCCCTGAAACTGCTCAAAGCCCCACACACTGGAAAGGAGCCTTCAAGTTTTATATGAAATAAATTAGGAATTCTCTTTCTCAGGGAAAGAAGAAATTATTTATGATAATCAATTTTTACCATAAACAAAGTGCATTAAACACTCTAAATGACAGAAGAACTTGACAATCCTTTCCAATAATAATGCTAAACCATTTCTCACAAGCCTTTATAAGATTACTTCTCGTTCTGAAGAATTCAAAATCATATAAAGTGTAGAACTAGCAATACAAATTATGAACCATGGGATTTAATTTTTATATGCATGTTACTCACAAATCTTGGATGCTGTAACTATTTCAGTCTCGATTTTTCAAGATATTGCAAGTTTTTTTTTAACTCTCTATCCTCAGATGACATTTTCTAAAGGTGGAGATTATTTATATAGGGAAGTAGTAGCCAAGGAGAAGTATTTTGGTTTGGAAGATGAAAGGATAATGAATGGAATCATGAGAGAGTAAAATGTTACACCCTTTCCACTAATCCATATGGTAGCAATGATTTTTATTATAGTTTGAAAAATAGAAATCAAGATCAGAGGAGGCAGGTGTTCTGAAGCTAAAAGGATTCAGTCAACCAGGGTATGGTTTCTGGACCTGCTGGCAAAGCAGCTGCTGAAAAAATGGCAGAAGCGTAAAATGAAGGATGACTCAAGTGGCCTCCATATATTGGACCTAATGAGGCCCTCACCAAAGAGAACAGTGGAGCTCCAGAGAGGGAGATGCAGTCGAATAAGTTATTTCCTAACTAACAAGGCACTGTGTTAAGTGCTAGGGTTGCAGATATAGAACAAATATTGCCAGCCTGGAAAAAGCAGAAGGAACAGAGACTAAAAGAAGTAGTTGAAAACTATATATGAGAATATATCAAGTAATTTCAAAAGAGACATCATGGATTAATGACATAGAGAAAGGGAGGAAGAATAAGGAAAGGCTTCCTGTAGGGGCAGCATCTTACTCATACTTTAAAGGAAACTAAGACTTCTAAGAAGTAGAAGTGAGAAGGGAATGAGTTTTAAACATGGAGGAACAGAAATCAGTGATAGAGTGCTAGATATAGGAATGATGAGAAGGTCAGTTTTGGCACAGAGAAACTGTGGAGAGAAATTAGAATAGAAATGGAGTTGGAAGACACATTATGTAGGGCTTTCAATACTAGGTTAAGGATGTTGCATTTTGCCAGATCTAGAGGTAACAACTTTTTATTATCTTTGAAGTTGAGATTAAGAGGGTGGTAAGATTTGATTTGTTATGAGAATATTGTCAACTGTATGAACTGATATGACAGGGAATACAAGAGACAGAGAGACCAAGTAGGGAACTTTGGTGATGGTCTGTATAAAAGATGGTAAGGAAAGGGTCTCTAAATGGGAAAATGGGAAAAATGCTAAAGGATGTGGAGAAAGGATAGACTATTTGGGAAACAAGGGTGACTCCAAGGATGTGGACTTTAAAAAAATTGTGGTGTTTTCTTCAAAAGAAATAGATAACTTTGGAATTATAGGTTTGAGAGGAAGTATAAGTTACATTGTGTTTTGGATATGTTAGATTTGAGATGTCTACAAGACTTGTCTAACAATTTGCTAACAATATGACATTGGATTTTAGGAAACAGCAAGAACAAATATATACATTTTGGATTTATCTGCACAGATATGAATAGACAGGGAGAGAGAGAAAGAAGAGGAAGGCCCAGAACAGAACCCCAGGGGACACTGACACTTAGATTGTGGTAGAAGGAAAATCCAACAAGGACAAATAAGACATAGTGGTCAGACAAGTAGAAAAGAACTATGAGAAATCATTTTCACAAAAGTTAAGGGAGATAAGAAGATCCAGAGGAAGAGGATGGTTGAAAATATCAAAAACTATAGAAAAGTCAATAATGATAAGGCCCAAGAAAAGGAAGCTTATTTTGTGATTAAGAGATCATTGGTTGAGATGATTAAGACCAATTTCGATGATCTTGTGATGAAGAGAGTCATTTACACCCAGAGAGAGGACTGTGGAAATTGAGTGTGGACCACAGCATAGTTGTTGTTTGCTTATATTTTGTTTTCTTTCTCATTTTTTCCCTTTTTGATATGATTTTTCTTGTGCAGCATGATAATTGTAGAAATATCTATAAAGAATTGAACATATTTAACATATATTGTATTACTTAGCATCTAGGGGAGAGGGTGAGGGAAGGAGGGGAAAATTTGGAACACAAGATTTTGCAAGGTCAATGTTGAAAAATTACCCATACATATGTTTTGAAAATAAAAAAGTTTTAATAAAATAAAAATAATAATAAAATATTTTAAAAGAATAAAAGAGATCATTGGTAACTAGATGAAGTAGTTACTTCACACAATTCAGTAAATGGATTATGAGATAATGAGAAATTAGGGAATTAGTGGAAGCTACAAATGTAGACAGTACTTCTTAGTAATTCAGTTTAAAGGAGAAGAGAAATATAGGATAATAGTTTGAGAGAATGTGAAGTTCAAATGAAAAGTTTTGAAGGATGGGAGAAAGCTGGAAATATTTATAAGGAATGGATTTGGTGGATAAGGCACAATAAAAGATTTAGGGCATCACTGAAAGAACAAATTCTTAGAACATTTTCTATCTAAAGTTCAAAGGGAATTTAGAGGTCTTCCAGTTCCTTTATTTTACAGAAGAAGAAATGAGCCCTGGAGAGTTTAATGTTTGGTATCACATATATAGTAATGAAATCAAATCTTACTAGTATATGGCAGAGATTATAAGTGATGGGGATGTAAATTGAAGAAAATAGAAAAAATAATCATTCTCCTCAGGAAGTCACAGTCTAATTGCTGAAGACCACACATAAAAGGAAGCTGAAAATCTGCGATTGAGAAACTACCCATATAGGGCTATGATGGGCAAATGAATCCAGAGTCAGAAGTGGCGTGGAAAGGAATGAGGTAATGAACATGGTAATGAACATTTCCTCACAATGGAGGCTCAAATTAGCAATCAAAAGAAGAAGTGACAGATGCTGAATGTTCTTCCAGTGTGATGATGTTGTTGGGAAATTAGAGAAGAAGAAGACAGAAGAGACAGGAAAAGGACCCAGAGTGGAATAATTTGAACCCAGATTATGGTTCTGAGATTCAGGATTCTTTGCATTGAAGCTGCAAGATAATTAGGGGAAAGGCTGCCCTTGACAAAGGATACTTTAATTCAATAATACTTTATTTTTCCAATTACATGTAAAGATAGTTTTCAACATTCATATTTGTGAGATTTTGAATTCCAATTTTTTTCTTCTTTCCTCCTTGACTTCCCTTCTCCTCAAGACAATAAGCAATCTCATATAAGTTGTACATGTACAATCACTTAAAACATATTTCCATATTATTCATATTGTAGAAGAAAAAATTTGAACAAAAGGGAAAAACCATGAGAAAGAAAAAGCAAACAAATAAAAAAGATGTTGCAAATATCATGCTTTGATTCACATTCAATCCCCATAGTTATGTTTTGGGATGCAAATGGCATTTTCCATCCCTAGTCTGTTGGAACTGTCTTGGATCAATGGGTTGCTGAGACAAGTTAAGTCCATCGTAGCTGATCCTCACATAATCTTGCTGTTACTGTGTACAATGTTCTTTTGTCTCTGTTCACTTCTTTCAGCATCTGTTAATTTAAGTTTTTCCAGGCTTTTCTGAAAACAACTTGCTCATCATTTCTTATAAAGCAATAATAATATTCCATTACATTCATATATCATAATGTATCCAATCATTCCCTAATTGATGGACAATTTGTAATTCCTTGCCACTACAAAAAGAACTACTACAAACATTGTTGAACATGTGGATGTTTTCCCCTTTTTATGATCTCTTTGGAATAGAGACACAGTAGTGAAACTGCTGGATCAGTGGGTATGGGCAGTTTTATAGGTCTTTGGGTATATTTTCAAATTGCTCTCCAGATTGGTTGGATCAGTTCACAATTCTAACAATCATGTATTAATGTTTCCAGTTCCCCACATGTCCTCCAACATTCATCATTATCCCTTTCTGTCATCTTAGACAATCTGAGAAGCATGAGGCAGTACATCAGAGTTGTCTTAATTTGCATTTTTCTAATCAATAATAATTTTTATGACTATAGATGGTTTTAATTTTTATCTGAAAATTATATGTTTATATTCTTTTACCATTTATCAATTGGTACAATTGATTTACAAACTTGACTCAGTTCTCTATATGAGAAGAACCCTTTATCAGAAACATTGGCTGTAAAAAATGTTTTCCAGTTTTCTGCTTCCCTTCTAATTCTGTCTGCATTGGTTTTGTTTTTGCAAAATCTTTTTAATTTAATATAATCAGAATTATCTATTTTGCATTTTATAATGTTCTCTGTTTCTTGTTTGGTCATGAATTTCTCCCTTCTCCAAAGATCTGACAGGTAGACTATCCCTTGCTCTCCTAATTTGATTATATTATCCCTCTTTATATCTAAATAATGAACCCATTTTGACCTTATCTTAATATACCATATGTCAAATAGTATGTACTTATACAAGAAGGTGGAATCATTTAGTATATCAAACACTAGATTACTATAATCATTGACTATTATGACAAAGGATACTTACTTCTTTTTCTGAAGCTAGAATAAAAGTAATGATGAAGAGAGTGGTTTTGAGATGTAGCATGGTTAAGAAGTGAAAGTTTTCATGGAATAGATCTTGCTTCCTCAGTAAAGTAGAAAGCTACCAATAAACAGATAGGAAAATATACTTTAGGAGGCCCAAAGAGAAGGAGGGAGAAGCTATGGAATAGACACTTCCAAGTAGAGAATTGGAGAGTATTGTGCTATTTGAAGGTTTTGAAATAATTCATTTATAGAAATATCACAGATCTACCAAAAAAAGGAAGAAGAGAAACCCTTATCACCAACAACAGAATCTTATACACAGTAGTTTCCTAATGACCACTTGTTGAATTATAACACTTTGCCTCTCCTCTACCATTCCAGTATCAAATGATAATTTTAAGAACTTAAATACCTATTACTCTTCCAGCTGGAGTAGGAAGCTAATGGAAATTGTATATTAATACAGTCAATTACTTTTTATCCAATTAAAAAAGAGTATCTCTCTCTTCCACAATGGAAAAAATACAAACCACTTTAGAATGTTCCAGGAAAGATCAGCAGTAGATGGAAAATCAGGCAAAGTATATCCATCTCTGCAAGAGCTCACATGGTAGAGTTAGTCTTATTAAAAAGGAAAATATTAAGAAAATTATAATGTATCATAGCTCATGCCTTCCTGTTGAGTTAAAATTTCTTTAGTCTTTATTCAGAAAGCTGCACATCCTTTTTCAGTTTCATCAGTAGGCTGTAAAGCCATCCAGAGCTCTCTTAATTACAGAGATGAATTAAGTGAAAGGAAAATTAGTGCTCCCTTTGTTAAATGACAATTTTAAAAAAAGACATTGACCTAGACACTTGCCATGTTGTGAAGCCAACTTGTCACAGTTGGTATGGAAAACTGTTATTCTTATCTGTAAAATGTACGTCTTCAGGAAGTGATTGTGAGATACAATTAACTTCCTTTCCTGATTATAAATTTGAAGAATCTTTAGCAAACGGCTGGTTGGTTATTTTTGGATGTAAGGGCAGGGCTAGATTCATACTTTTTCAAAAACAGGTATAATTTCTGAGAGAGAAATACAGACATAGAGACATAGAGAAAGATGCTTCTTGAGCAACTGTAAGACTGTGAACTTTCCAGAAATTTTCTACCTTATAATAAAGGTTGAGAAACCAACAAAATAATTTCTACAAATTAATAATACAATGATTTTAAACTTTTTATTGATACCTTTTATTTTAATATTATTTTCATTTATAAATATATTCTCCTTTTTTCCTCTCCCAGGTAACCCTCTCTTATAATAAAGGAGGAAAGGAAATAAGCATTTATTTATATAGGACCTACTATATTTCCATGACTATGCTAAGTACTTTGAAAATACTACCTTATTCAATCCTCACAACAGCAATAAGAGATAAGTGATATTATTTATTTTCTGTCTTTTATAGTTGAGAAAAGTAAGACAAAGTGTGAGTTGGCTGGAATCACACAGTTGGTAAGAGTATGAAAGTAGAGTTTAACTCAGTTCTTCCCAATTCTAGACCCAACACTCAATTCATTCTATCACATAAATTAATTGGTCATATATAATTTGTGAAAGAGTACACACACACACACACACACACACACACACACACACATACACACGTCTATCTATCTATAGGATTCCTAAAATACACACATGCATACACACACATATCTATATATATATAAAGAAATTTCCAATATACAGATGTGTGCCTGGTTTGAAAAAGGCCTTTATTGAAAGAAAATGTTTATTTCAATGAGCTATAGTCCATTCTTTGTGGAGTGGGAATGTTCAAAATACATGTATCTTAGATAGAGTGTGTCTTAGGTAACTAATTTTCTATGTACATGGCAGCGTGCTAGTGAAATACTGAATATACCAAGGTACACAATGGAGCCATTTTCCCCCAATATTCCCTGGATATCAGGGGAAAATGGCTCCATTGTGTACCTTGGTATATATGACTTACTAAGTTTTAATAGCCATTCTATTGACCAAGAAAGTATGTACCTGTGGGGTTTTTTTTGTTTTTGTTTTTGTTTTTTACTGGGCTTCATGCAGAGAGATGCAGTTAATATGCATTCTGGGCAAAAACACATCACTTCATTGAAAAAAAAAGAAGTCCCTAAACTGATAGTAAAAGTAAAATATTGTCAATCCTGGTTTGGCCAGCCATAATGGAAGTGACTAATAACATGCAAACATCTGGCACAGGGAGTGTGAAAGATGTCTTTGGACACCCTCTCTGACATTTATTGCTTCTGCTTCTTCAGAGTTTCCAGCATCGTAATGCTCAGTAGACCCTGTTTCATGACCTACTCCAACTACTCTTTGGCATATTGCAATTTTGGAAATAGCACCTCATAGAATCTTAGAATATTTGAGGTTGACAGAGCTTTATTGGGCATCTAGACCAGACATTCTTACCCTTTTTAAGTTGTCACACCCTTCTTTGACAGTTTGGTGAAGCTTATAATTCCTTTCTCTGAATAAGGTTCTTAAATACACAAAATACATGCATATTATTATAAAGAAGTGAATTCTATGAAAATAAAGGTGATTTTCCCCAATCAGATTCAACGATCTCGTGAAATCTATCAAAAAAAAGCTCTTAGAGGCACATGGATTCTGAGTTAAGAATGCTTCACTTAGTTTCCTTCATTTTGCAAAGAAAGGAAATCATATGTAGCAAAGGAGGAGACTTCCCTAAAGTCACACAATCTAAGGGAGTAAAACCCATTACTATCTGTCATTTGAAGTCCTTCACACCCTAACCTCATCCTATCCACTGAAGTCAAGAAAAAGTAGCCTGTGTTTGCTTCTCACACACAACCTTTCATTTCTTTTCTTCATGTCTGGAAGGAAGGAAAAAAGCATTTATCCATGCTTTATATATACTAGATATTATTATATCGGTTTTGTTACATTGGATTCTCACAATAACCTTGGGAGATGGGCATTATTATTTTCCCCATTTTACAATTGAGGAAACTGAGTTGGGTGGTGGTTAAGTGCCTTTGCACAATTCACAAAGCCAATAAGTATCTGAGAACAAATTTGAACTCAGGTCAAATGACTGGACCCAGTGCTGTATCCAATATGCCATCTAATTGTCTCTGAATGAGAAAATCCTTCAAGGCTCAATTCAAAAATTATCTGTATGTATAATTTCTCTTCTTGCTAGATTGTAAGCTATTTGAGGGCAAAGACTGCTCTACTATTATGTTGTATCCCTAGCATATAGCACAGTTCATAACATACACTAGGTACTTAATAAATGCTCATTGAGAGTTTGATCTGAGCTCTATTAGCTCCTATTTATAAGTCCATTATTTTGCCCTCCTTGCCAATTATTCAAACTCTTCCCAAAAGGAGAAAAGAGAGAGAAAAGAAAGAAATTAGAAAAAAGATGAAGGAATAGAAAGAAAAAGGAGGGAGGAAAGGAGGAAGAAGATAAGAAAGAAGGCAGGGAGGAAAAAATGAAGGGAGGAAGAAAGGGAAGGGAGGGGAGGAAAAAACAAAGGAGAAAGGGAGGAACCAAAAAGGAAAGGAAAAATAAAGGAAGGAAATGAGGAAGGGAAGAAGAAAGGGAAGGAGGCTTTGGCAGTTTGGTAAAAGTATCTAATAAGCCTACATTTGCAGAGATAATCAGTTCCCATATAGTTTTACTGCAGCACTCAGGAATACAAAATGACCCAGTTAATGCTGGAAAAAGTCTTTCCCCTGCTATTCCAGGAGCCAGCAAATACCTAATGGAGCCATCACTCAGCCCACGAAAGATGTCATTTTTCACTGGTGGGGCTCCCCCTCCCCCACCCATTCTTCCCCACACTTTTGAAAGCTTCATGAGCTCAAACATTAGTGCAGAGAGAGTCCAAAGGAGCTCATCCTTTGCTCCCTTCCTTTACACTCTGGGGATGTTAGAATCTTTTGTAACTGTGCAGAGCTCTGAATGAACACTCTCTTCATTTTGCAGACACTTTCCCTGCCTCCTACTCTCCCTTCCTTTCTGAATGCAAAGCTAAGCCACATAAACCACCTTCTAAACCATCCCCCTCTGAATGCTATGACAGGCATCCATTCACACACGCTTCCATCACAACTCTGGCTCCTGGACACAGAAATAGGTCTTCAGACCCCAGGAGTCATTTGCATTTCCACTGACGGGGCTCCTGTCTCAGAAACCTTTGTTTTACGCTTGTGCGTCTGTTCAAATTAACAGTGAGATCAGTGGTGCTTTTTAAATTTTTTTTCTCACAGAGGGTCACAGTCTCCTCTAGTTACTTGCCCCAGGTTGGTATAAATTGTATCAGAATAAAAGCTATGACTGCTAGGATTATATTTGCTATAGCAGAATATCCAAATTCACTTTAGATGGATAAAGAAAAAGAAAGAAAGAAAGAAAGAAAGAAAGAAAGAAAGAAAGAAAGAAA
>JAJPUD010000698.1:68458-83438 GCA_023553655.1 Myrmecobius fasciatus | reverse complement strand
GAGGCAATTGAGTTTAAGTGATTTGCCTAGAGTCACATGGTTAGGAATTGTTAAGTATCTGAGATCAGATTTGAACTCAGGTCCTCCTAACTTCAGGGCTGTTGCTCTAACCACTGTGCTACCTAGGTGCTCCCAGATATTCTTTCACCTACGGTTTTGTAACCCTGAGGAGCAAAAGTCAATAATTAAGAAAGACCAAATTGTCTGTTTTGAGGTGGGGTAAGGATAGTTTTCGTTGTTTTTGTTTCAAATAACTTCTATACCCAAAAATATTTTAAAGACGCCATTGCATTGGGGAATTTTCCCTACAATGGGCAGACCTTAACTCTATTTCCATTTGTTGTGGTGTATTACAAAATGTCTAACTGTCAGAATTTGAGGGTATGGCTATATTTAGTGGGCTACAACAAAATGACCATTCTTTTCACTACACTTCAGGGAAAGACCAAAGGAAGTCTAGGTAAAGCATTCTGCCAAAGCCTGATTATCAAGATCAATTTATAATGGATTATTACCCACCATAAAAAGGAAAGCTATTTTTAGCTCCTTTGAAATAGCTTCTAAAGGAGATAGAGAAAGAAAACTCATTTGCAGAAAACAGTAGCAAATGTCTATCCAACAACAATCTCCCACAGGATTTGATTCAATGGAATAGGAAATGTGGCAACTCTAGCTGTGCTCATTTTCATCTCCCCCTATGAAATTTTTGCTTTCTGTGAGACAAACAAACACAAAAACTTCAGTCGCATCACATGCTCATAAATAAGCAATACGACCAACAGCCAGTCACAGCCATTAGGCACTGACTTAGAGAGAGAAAACACAAATCTTTCTGTGCATGAACATGAATCATAAAGGACTTCCCAAAAATATAGAGTAGTCTGAGAAAGATCTGAGAAAATTAAAATTGCATTCATTAAGTTCTTGAAGGCTATTTGGAAGGACTCCAATATCCAACAAGTGATTCAATAAAATGAAAAGAAAAACAAGCCATGTCTGTTTGCACCCTTAAATCAGTTTTATTTCATCTTAGCAAAAAAAAATTGTCTCTTTTTGTATTTGATGAAGTGAATTTTTTTTTGTCATTTCACAGATAATTAAGAGGAAAAATACAAGAATCAGCATTTCAACCCTAAACATCAAAATTCTTTGGTTTCCTTTTTTAATGGATGAAAAATTTTAAAATATCATCATTTGATGAAGTTGTTTGTGGATAGGAAAGATATTGACTTGAAAGATGGCATGGAATCAAGAATGCCATGAATAATGCCTTTTAAATTTGCTAACCAAGGAATAACTCTCTATGAGAAATAAATTAAAACATACAATTTAAAAGACAAGAGTATAGGGGGAAAAGATGTATATACTTTTAAAAGCAAAATATAGAATAAACCTTGGGGTTTTTTTCTGGTGAATCATTTATTAAGCATCTGCTATGTGTTAGACATTTTTTGTTTAATTTTTTTGTTGTTTTTGTTTGGTGTCTGTAGGCATATTTCTTGGAAAAGAAAATCTCTTTTTTGAAACTGTGACTCCTGGTTCTATCTTTATCAACAACTATTTCATAAAGTATCTTAGTTTAAAATTATTGGCTATGAATAATACCTTTTCAATTAAATTCAAATATTGGGAGCATCCTGGATTAATGTACCATAAGCAATTAAAAAGTAAAAAAGAAGATGTCTAGGAAAGCTGATAAATTTATGGAACCAGGTGAACAAAAATTATAGGCCAAGAAGAAGTTTCAGATAATTTGTAAAAGCCATATCTGTGTCAGTTATATAAATAAAGGAAAAAATATTTTAAAACTATCAATCTTTCTCATATCTGATTGCTCCTACTCAACTAATATTGCTTGTATGGCTAATATATAAATTGGTGTGTGTGTGTGTGTGTATATTTGATACTGTAACCATGGAACTTATTCCAGTTGGAATCAAATGTTAGCAGTATATCACACCAGATGGGAGGTAAGGCATAAATTCTCTTCAAAGAAAGGTAATGCAGGAAAAAAAAAATGATAAAAAGGCTATGTGAAGAAGGATGCTATTTGCATCCAGCAAAAGAATTGATAAATAGAAGTATATATAGAATAATTTTGCATATACACACATGCATATATATGTATAAACACACAAATCCCTATTTGTGCCTAATGATAGCCATCTCTAGGGTGGGGGGGGGAAAGAAAATTATGTGAAAATTTAATTTTCTTGTATATTTGAAAGGGATAGCAAGTTGCACATGGTAGATTTGCAGTTTCATATACAATCATGTTTTTTTATTGCACTATGTCATGGAAATGCTTGTTTTATTTTACAAATTAAAAAAAAAATAGATTCAGGAAGAGATAAAAGAAGTCATTAGAAAGATCTAAAAAAATTGTCCTGCAGATACATAAAACATGAAACCTCCCTCATCAGCACCAGGAAGTCATGTGTGTAAGAGTCCTGTGCTTCACACCTACTACTGAGAAGTCCCAGGATACAATTCCTGAGCAAGTTTCTAACACCTTTTTATGCTTTCACTAAATGTTGAGGCATGATAATTTAGGAATGCTGGAAGTGTCAAGAGGGTGGACAACCGAAACTTGATTCCTTCCTTTCTTCCCTTCTCCCCTGTCCTACTGCTTTTTGTGGCTTGGATGACCAGCTAACACAAAATGGCGCAAAAAGGATGCTCAGTTTAGGTTTTTTAGATATTTGGGAATATGTCATCTAGCAAAATGGTTGAATGAAAATGTTCATTGCTTCTTCTTTATTTCTTTTCTATGTCTTTCACTTAATTTTAAAGAAAAATCCTTTTTGCATCAGTATAATATCTTGTGCTCAGTTCTCCTGGTTAGGGATAGCTAAAAGATTAAAAAAAAACAAACAAACAAACAAACAAAAAAAAAAAAACCTTGAGCCAAAGTTGGATAGGCAATAAGTTTGACTGTGCTCTAGGAACTTTACTGGGGCTTCTAATTATGTCAGCATGGGAGTAGCAAATAAATAAAAAAATCAGATAATAATTATTTTTATACTAATTAGTATGTACAGAACCAGAGCTGTTGGAGAGACAGCACTGCATATCTCTTCTTAGCTTCTCACAACATCATTTAAATTATCTGAAAAATGGGAAAAATAAGGAATAAAGTGTTTTATAAAACTTAAAGCACTATATAAACAAGAGTTAGTATGATTCAATAAATCTAAGATGAAGTCTAATGAAACTCACAATTACAACATCTGCCATTTCTTTTTTGTTTTGGGATATTTTCTAAACATTTTGGAGAGAGAAGTATTTTTAAAAGGTGTACAAAATGAGATCATGACAGTGGTGGGCAGAGCTACAGTGTGATAGAATCAGCAGGGTCTTTTTGCCAAATAAGAAATTTAATAGATGTCATAGATTGGGATGGTAGGGATTGTCTCCCTTTTTCCAAAAAACACTATGATAAAGGCATCTGGCTCCAGCAAATTGGTGACACTCTTGATGGTCTGGAGTCAAAAGGGTTGACAGAGAATTTGTATTGTATTAAATGTCTTTTCCCAAGACATCTGGATTTTTCAATTAAATTTCCAAGTGAGCATTCTGACCAGCAAATAGAAGAGGATAAGGGAAAATTATTGCTGTTATAATCTTTGGAATAGCACCTGCCATAATGATTCCCACTTGGAATAGCTTTAGAATGATCACATTTGTAGGACAGGCCACAGAAAAATGAAGGAATCAGTGCATATAAATCATCCTTTAGAATGTGACTCCAAAAAAAAAAAAAAAAAAGAGATGCTAGTAATTTTCCAGTTGGTTATATATGGAGTGAAAGTATCATTCTCTGGACTATCGACTTAGGCTTCATGTGATCTTCTCTCTAAAACTGGATCCAAATCAGATATTCTCTAAGGTACATCATTAATATTGCCTTACATATGTTTGATCAGGAAAAGCCTGAATTTACAAAATAAATATTTTTGTATGAATCTGAAATACTTGGCCCTGCCTCCAAATAACTTGGAAAATTCTATCCAGTCCATTGCTTCTTTGAAACGAGTCTATTACCCAAAACCACACATTATTATCAAGGAAACTTTTGAAAATTGAAACCCAAAAGATCCTCCATGTTCCCTCTTTTGTACCTTGAACAGATTGTTCATAATTCATAAAAAACAGTGCTTTGTAATGTTTATTCTTGAAATGCAACTGGCAGAGAAAATGGGCATATTACTTCTCTTTTAGAAATATCTGACTTCTTCCACTAATTAGAGTGAGTGGGAATTTGCTCCATATTGGGCTTAATGATTTATGTGGGGGTTATTTCCTGGCATGATTTAAATATTATCCAAGCAACACCCATCTTGTGAAAGTTTTATGTAAAAAGAGGGAGTCCTCCCCTGAAAGCCACGATGAAAAAAAGAACCTGGATGCTATCTTCCAGGAAATCATGAAAGAGAATTGCCCTGATGTTTTAGAATCAGAAGGCAAAATTGGCATTGAAAGAATTCACCGATCACCTCCAGAAAGAGACCCCAAAATTAAAACCCCAAGGAATATCGTGGCCAAATTTCAGGACTATCGCACCAAGGAACAGATTCTGCTAGCAGCTAGAAAGAAACAGTTCAAATACCGAGGAACTGTCATTAGAATTACACAGGATCTGTCAGCTTCCACATTGAAGGATCGAAGGGCCTGGAACCAGATATTCTGAAAGGCAAAAGAACTTGGATTACAGCCAAGAATAAGTTATCCAGCTAAAATGAGCATCATCTTCCAGGGAAGAAGATGGTCATTCAATGATACAGGAGAATTTCACCTATTTCTAATGAAAAGACCTGATCTGAACAAAAAATTTGACCTCCAAATAGAGAACTCAAGAGAAACATAAAAAGGTAAAAAGGAAATCTGTTGAGAACTATATTCCTACTATAGGTATCCTTTAAAGAATGGCAGTATAATTTGATTTTTCTTTGATAATAATGGAAAAGAAAATAGAGGTGGAAGGGATACCATACTGAAAAAAAAAGGGGGGGAAGGGGGAAAAGGAGGCAAAATAAAGTAAAAATAAAGGAGGTAAAATAAGGCAAAATCTCATAAAGAGACATAGAAGATCTAATATAATTGAGGGAAAGAAGGGAGGGTGATGAGTATTGTGTAAACCTTACTCTCATTAGATTGGACTCTAAGAGAGTATATCAGACACATTTGATTCAAAGAAAGGCCTGACCCTCCTTGTGGGAAGGTAGGAGGGAGGGGAGAAAAGGAAAGGGATAAACTAATAGAAGGATTAGGGGAAAGGTATAAAGGGGAGGGAGGGACTCTAAAGGGAGGAGGATTATTGGTGGGAGGTGGTCATCAAGAGCAAAGTACTGGGGAGGGGGAAGGGAGAGAGGGGAAAGGGAAGAGAAAAAGAGGGAGTCCTCTCCACTGAAGCCATTTTAATGGTTTTATAATTAGCAAGTAATTTGAAATGAATACCTCAATTATTCATTTGTAAAATCTGAATAGTGGAAGCTTTTGAGCTGTATAGCTTTAAAAATAATCAAGGTAGGAGAAAAAAAAAATAAGCTCAAAGAAAACTTGAAAATAAACCCACCTGAAAAATCACTAAGTGGCTTAAGGATTAAACATTGAATGACAACAAACAGATGAAAAATGACAAAGATCAAGAATAATGAATCTGCCACATTGAATCCTAACATGACAGTTCCAGAAGTACCACCAAAGAAAATTGAAATAGTACTCAGTTGATTGGTTTAAAACACACTTATTTGGAAGAAGCTTATGCTGGTGATGACATCATAAGAGAGTACTAAGAAATTAAAAGTTTACTCTATGTGCAGGGGTAAAGGAAGTTTGATAACAATTATGGGGGAAAGGTAACCAAGGGAATTTAAACAACTTCTTTCCCATATCCTTACTTTTCTATCTAAGCAAAATTTTTTTGTAAGAATGATTTACCTGCTCAACATATGCCAATGTATACCAACAACCACAAACCTACATTATGTACCACCATCAGTCAGAAAGAACAATATAGGATCTCAATCAGACACGTATTTCCTACAGATGGAGAGTTTCTCCAGATGGTCCACAGGGAATTTTTCTGCTTGCATTAAGCCCAAGAATATTGAGATGTGTTATAATAAAGGAAGTATTCTAATTAACCAAGGAAGAAAATCCAAAGTAGATCCAGAATTCCCATTGTCCAAAATGTGTGATGCAGTTAAGTGGCCAATTCTTAGCATTTGGTAATCAGGACATAGAGGCTGCAAATAGATGGGGAAAAAAATAGATTTTTGAATTGTGCTTAAAGAGATGGCCAACAGTCAAGACTATCTTTTGAATGACCCTTCCCTTCTCCCTGAAGTGAATATTCATTTTGTTTTCAATACCCATGTTCTATTGATATGTCATGGCTGCAATTCATAGAATGCTTCAGTGTCCAGGGAATTAATGGATATATTATAAAAGAGGAATTATCCTTGACATGTTGGTAAAAGTACCTACCACCAGGGGAAAAATGGTTATTTAGAGCACATTATAATTTCATTAGTAGAGGAACCCCTGATGAGGAAATTCTCTCTACCAAGGAAGAACAGTGTCTATGCTGTAATTTGTAGTGTGGAAGGATTGCTTGGCACACTGAAAGGTAAAGCCTATAGTGCTTTGGGCAGTACACATCAGAAGATAGAATTAAAGACTGGAAATTAGACAGACATGGGCTCCAACTCTATCTCAGAATTGTGGTACATTGGGCAAGTCACTTAATGCCTCTGAGTTTCTTACAGTAGAACATTGTGTCTGTTTTCCTTTGATCCAGTGAAGCTGTTTGAAAGGCCATGTGGTGTATAGCACAGACCCTGGAAGTGGATTCAAACCCTGGGAATGAAATCTGATGTCTTTCACAGTCTCCTGCACAGAAATCACGAACTGCATTCATTTTGAGTTCATGCCCAAAGAAAGAAATGTTCAATAATACAACTCCAGCCACCCTTATGTGTTTTCTTTGCCTCTTCTACAGGAAAAAGGTAGATATTATCTTTTATTCTGGAACCACTTCAGCAGACCTGCACTTCTGTAGAAATCAGAAGGAAACTAATTCTTCTTATCAAGTCTCTTGCCATCACTTCCTGATCAGCTGGCATCCATGAGATATGAGGACAGTGACCAGGGACAGCAGTCAAGCCAGTGTTCCTGGGACTGAGAATCATAGGAACAGAACTCAATGTACTTACCATTCATAATTAGCCAGAAATTAGGAATTTGCCAGTGGATATCTCCATTTAATAAAATAAATCTAGATATTTTGTCTTTTATATTTGCAGCAAAAGTCATTAATCATGGCCCATACTCCCTCATGCTCCTATTTTCTCTGTCTCTCTCTCTGTCTCTGTCTCTGTCTCTCTCTGTGTGTGTCTCTGTCTCTGTCTCTCTCTGTCTGTCTCTCTCTGCCTCTCTCTATCCCATTCTCTCACTCTCTCACATTTGCAAGTGGACTAAGATCTAAAACCATCAGAATCACGGCACATCTGCATCTTCCTTGATATCCCTGCAGGGTAGTGGGAGGGACAACCTGATAATGAGAGAGAGAGATAATGAGAGAAGTAACGCCCAACAGCACATTAGTCAATAACTTGGTGCGTTATTATACATGTACTAATATTTTTTAGCTACTAAATTAATGCATCAGAATATATCTGAAATGAGGACTAACATAATGAGTTTAACATTTAAATATCTGAAAAGGAAATGTAAATATGTTTGTGGTTAATGAAAAAAATAAGGATGTAAATTCTCTGCCAGTGAATTAATACCAGCCAGAGTGATTTAGATAATGGTGTCTATTGGGAGATTAATCAGGGTAATTGTGTAATAGACATCATTAGCATTGATTTGCAATCTAAAAGGGAAAAAAGAATTTAATAGACAACATTAGGATGACTAGTATTTGTAGGGTCTCTTCCATGTGTGGAGTGGAAATAGTACAAAGATGGGCTGAGCTTGATTTTTCTTTAGGAGGATATTCAAGTAGATTTTTGCAGAAGAAAGATGGAAATATGGGACTGGAGTTCTGGGGAGAGATTAAAGGGAGAGATCAAAATTTGAGAGTCAATTGAATAGAAATAACCACTGAAATCATGAAAATGGATGAAATTATCAAGAGAGAGAGAGAGAGCAAAGAGAGAACAAAAGATGACCAAGGCTAAAATCCTAAAACAAATATATATTTAAGGGAAGAAAGAATTGTAAAAAGTCTCCTTTTCATCTTCACTGTAACAAGAAAAACAAGAGAACAAATAATGGATAAATAGATAACAATGAGAGTCCAACTTCATAGTAGCCCAGGGAATGGAGGGTACTGAGAATCAGGTATTAATTATGTCCAGTATCACAGTGAGACCTTATTGAAAAGGACAGAAAAAGTTAATTAAAGAGGCTATTAAGTAAATTCTTAGTTTAAAGCTGTTTGTTTTATTTGTTTTGAAATTTGTAATTCTTTATCATTTGTTATGTCTCATGGACTTTACAGCTATGTGGCCCTGGTTGTGTTCCCTAACCATTCATTCAAGCTTCACTGTTCAAGTCTTCATATTGACTAATTGTAAAAGAGATAATTGTAGCACCCATCTTGCTGGATAGCTTGAAGAATGAATGAGATCATATACATGAAGTCTTTTACAAACTTTAAACTTCCATGAAAATATGATGCTGTGGTTGGTATGGGGATTCTCATTATTCTCTTATCATATTCAATGGAGTCGAGATAGATATGAGCCTAGAGTAAGTCTTAACCCAACTATTTTTAATATTCAACAGACTATTAAGGAGGTTACATAAGGATTTCCTTCTCTAATTGAATGTGAGTATGGGAATATAAGTAGTACAAGTGGAGGCTCACAGAAAGCATGATGGTATAATTTCAGTAGCTGACAGAATGATTGGGATGATCATATTTTCACTTCTTTCCTCTCCATGCAGTTTTGATTTGTTCTATTTGGTCTCTACATTTTGAAAGCTTTTCATATCATGTGGTTCTGAGATTCTGAGGTGTTTTTTTTTTCTTTTTACTTGCTGCCTAAGTTAAACTAAGTCTAAGCATTTATAACATCCACTATGTTCTTGGAGTCAGGAAAACTTGAATATGGCCTCAGACAATAAATTAGTTAATATCTGTTTTAATTCACTGAAATAATAAACTAATCCAAAATCTTTGCCAAGAAAACCCCATGAATAGCATTCACATGCTATGGTCTATGGGATCACAAAAAGTCAGACATGACTGAATAACTGAACAACAGCTATATGTTAGACATTGTGCTAAGCACCGGAGAAACAAAGAAAAGGAAAAGTAGCCCCTGGTTTCAAAAATTCTCCAGTCTAATGTGAGGAGACAATATCTCCATAATATGTACAAAGAGCTATAAGATGAATTAAGAAAGGATAAATTAGAGAAGAAACTAACATTAAGGAAGACCATAGAAGCTTCTTGCAGAAGGTGGAATTTTAGGTGAGGGAAGTCAGGGAAACCAGGGAAGTCAAGAAGCAGAAATGAAAAGGGAAAAATATTCCAGGTATAGGAAACAATCAATGAAAATTCTTGAACTAGGGAGATGAAGTGTCAAGTGAAGAACATCAAGTACTCAAACATCACTAAATTATGGATTATGTAAAGGGAAGTAAGTTATAAGAAATCAGAAAGTCAAATCGGAAAAGCTTTCTAAAACTAAGCGCAGGATTTTATATTTGATCCTGGAGGTGATAGAGTATCACTGGAATATATTGACTAGAGAAATGATATGGTCAGATTTGAATTTTCGGAAGATAAATTTAATAGATGAATGCAAGATGAATTAGAATGGATAGCAATGAGGCAGGAAGACTAATTAGTAAGTTCTTGCAATCAACTAGGCACAAAGTGATGAAGACCTGTACCAGAACAAAAAAGGAATGAATTTGAGAGATGTCCAAAAAGAAAAAAAAATCTATCTGAACTACTTGTTAAATTTCTATCATTTAATAGTATGCCCAAGAGATTGTGGGCAACAATTTTGCCTGTAATCATGCTCCAGTTCCAATGAGGTTCATTTTTTAATTATTTAATATATGTTGAATTTTTGTATTTGTGATCTGGGAATTTATCATATCCTAATTTTTCAAGGGTAGTGAGGTTTGGTAGAGAATTCTGTTGATAACCATACCTACCTAGTAAATGCTAAAAGTTTGCAATTTATAATGAAATGTTGCAATATCTATAATTCCTTTGGAAAATCTTCACCAATCATTACATCTAGATGCCTCTGTATAGTTTCTGGGAGCACTAACATGATCTTATACCACTGTCATAAGACCCTCCATTTCTCTAAGGAAATTGGTATGATTTATGCATCCAGAGAGAGGCCTGTGTAAACTGAGTGTAGACCACAACACAGCATTTTAATGCTTTCTGTGAATATTTCCTTGCATTTTGTTTTCCTTCTTAGGTTGTTTTTTTTTTTCTCTTTCTAGATCTAATGTTTCTTGTGCAGTAAGATAACTGTATAGATATGTATGCATATATTGGATTTGTCATATAATTTAACATATATAGGATGTATTAGATTACCTGTCATCTAGGGGTGGGGGTGGGGAAAAGGAGGGGAAAAGCTTGGAACAAAAAAAAAAGTTTTGCAAAGGTCAATGTAGAAAAATCACTCATATGGTCTGTAAATAAAAAGCTTTTAATAAAACAAAGGAAATTGGTATGATTCAGTCATTTCTTTGATGTATTTTTGTAGATGTGTCATAGTTTAGGTTCATGTCAATGTCTCATGCAGAGAACCTTTTATCCCTGCACTTAGATCTTAACAATTTTGTAACTTCCATATAGAAGTAACCCAATACCAATAACAATAACTAAGTTCAAAGGCATGTAATTTACTGCCAGCTCCTACCATTGCTCAGTAGAATGATATCTGTGTATTTTTAAGCTAACATATGATCTGAGATCATCTTTCTGACTTTTTCCTCTTTTTGAACAGAGAAATGTCAAACTTTCTAGACCTGCCTTATCAGTTTTATTATTTTTTTGCTTGTATTGCTGTTTGTAATATTACAGTTAGGTTCTGATTAGTGCAAATAATGAATGACTCTAAAGTGGTCACATGATTCATACTTGCATTGCATACATAGTTCCATTGATCTGGAACCAATCACCATATTGATAATTTTAACTTCAAATAGTGACTATCCAAATACAAGTGACTACTTTAGAGATTCATTATCTCCACTAATCAGGACCTAGGTGTATCTAATCTCCATAAACTTCAATTACTTTAGCTACAAAAACTAAAATATTACCTTCATTGGTAAAACAAAAGTCAGGATATTTATAGCTTGAATATATGTGAACTCAAGGTTTATGTAATGTCATAGAACATATGCTTCTAGAAGGCAAGAACTCTTCTTGTCTTGTTTTTGTTTTGTCTTTTTATCTCAAGCAAGTAGGTAGTATTTGTTATGTGGGCAGTCCTTGAGATTAATAGTTATTTAATATTAATTAAAATATTAAACTTTTCTCATTGTTCAATGATTCAGTTGTGTCTAACTCTTTGTGATCCAATGGGCCATAACACACCAATTCTGTCCATGAGATTTTTTGGGCAAAGGAATTTTGATAGCTTACCATTTTCTTTTCAAGTATATTAAAACAAATAGAGGTTGATTGAGTTGTTCAGGATCAGACAGTAAATGTCTTGTGGGATCAGCTAGGTAACTCAATGGATAGAACACTGGACTTAGAATTTACTTAGAATTTAAATCTGGCCTCAAATACTCACTAGCTGTGTGATCCTGGACAATTCACTTAAACTCTGTTTTCTTTAATCTACTGGAGAAGGAAATGGCAAATCACTCTGATGACTTTGTCCAGAAAACTCCATACAGGATCACAAAGAATCAGACATTACTGAATGACAGAACAATATTAAATTAATAAATATTGAGTGATTATATTTATTATCCTTCTATAAGATTGAAAAGGGACCTTTGAGGTCATCTAGTCCAACTCGATCATCTCCTATATGAAATGATGTCCTCAGAGTCATTCAGGGAGAAAGTGACAGACTTGAGCCTTGGACCCATGTCCTTGCTCCTAAACCACAGGTATCCCTTCCCCTACCTAATCCCACACTGCCTAACTCTATGAAATCATGATCACTCTTTTCTAATAATTTGTGGAGTCCGAAAAATCATGGACATTTCCAATTTGAGAAGCAATAAATTGTTTATCATATTTTGTCTTAACTATACTTGAGGTGGTAACTTCATCTTGGTGGATCTGGTAGAAACCATCAAATAAAAGAATACATGTAAAAAATGAAGTATCAGTTTTCATTTTTTTTAATTTCAAATGATTAGACTGGACAAATGGAAATGGTAAATGATCAGAGAAGGCTTACCTTTGTGCTGGGAGGAATTATCAATTGTAATAATTTTTGTCTGGAGATATTTGATAAAAAACAAATGATTCTTAATTCAAAATAATTTTAAAATCTATAGTGATGTACAAATAAAACTGACCTGTATTTCCTACAATCATATGCCAACACTATCAATGAAGTATCAATTAGCCATGGAAAAGCTTGACAGAAATGGGAAGAGAAACATGTCAGCTAACAGCAGATACAATCTCCTTATGATGACTTTTGCCAAATTGCTTTAACAATCCCACCTGACCCATAAAACTAACATACTTCTCATTCACATTTGCTAATTTTACTCTTGCCTTTCTCCACCTATCTTGTTGTCTCTCATATTCACATAATAAAATCTCACAGTACACAAATATATTTGTGATAAATCTATTTGGAGGTCAAACTTAAACACAAATTCTCATGACAATGACCATAAGAAGGAGTTTGTTAAATTTCATAATAATGTTATTGTTAAACTTTAAAGCCCTTTATTTTTTCAAATCTCAAATAAATGGGAAGCTACTTTGACTTATTAGTAGAAGGTACTTCTAATTTGACTAACTTTAGAAAAATTCCCTTTATGGCAAGAATATGCCTCGCTCTTGACATTTAAGTTCAGTTTGATATCAATTGTCTTAATTCTCATTCCAAATTTGTGATTTTGTTTGTAGTAATCACTGAGGTAATTAGTTGTGATGATTAGGACACATCATTCCAGGTTGAACATGTCATTCCTGACTGAAATTACTCCCAAGTCAAAAGGGGTTTCCTAACCCTTATCCTACTGCCCTGACAGGGATCATTGATTTACAGTAAGCATAGTAGTACCTAGCAATGAACACAGTACTTCCTCTGGAGTCTGACTAGGACAGAGGGCAGAAGGCTTATCTCCTCCTTGCTCCTGGAAGTTCTTCCTCTCTTAATGCAGCCTAAAAGAACATCAGCTTTCTTGATGGTCAAAGCATGCTGTTGACTCACCAAATTTATTGTCCAATAAAGTGGCTAAATCTTTTTTTTCAGACAAAATATTGATCAGACACACCCCATTCTGTAATAGTAGAGATGACTTTTTTTAAAGGCTAAATATAAAATTTTATATTTTTTCCCATTATGTTTCATTTTATTTGAGTCATTTCCTCGTTAGGTGGCCCAGTGGACAAAGCAATGAGATAAAATCCAATCTCAGTCAATTTCCAGTATGTAATCCTGAGCGAGTTTTTCAGTTTCTTCATGTGTAAAATTTGTGAAAAATAATAGTATCTAATCCAGGTTATTGTGAAGATCAGATGAGATGATATTTGTAGTGTTTTGCAAACCTTAAAACACTGTGTAAATATTAGTTGTTATTGTTTTTAATGATGATATTATATAGTTTAGTATTTATAGTTTTTTATAGTATTTATAGTATTTTATAGTTTTAGTATAGTTAGAATGTTTTTGATTTGGGGACTTTTTTGTCTTTAGTTTTTATTCTCTTATCTTATCTCTTATGTTAGTCCTCCCAGTTTTATATTATCCCCAAAATAGAATTTTTAAAAAGTGAAAAATTATGTCTCCCTCATGAGAACCTGTTAATTCATAAATTCTGATGTCTTGCCTATATGAATTTGTGGATCCATTTCAATAATTTCATATCATTCTACCTCCAGGACTAGTCAAGGGTGTGGGAACCACTCAAAAATACTAATAAATACAATAAATCCATATGATTTTTACAGTTCAATTAATCAAATGCTTAATGGCAATCTCTAGAGGACTTTTAGAAGAGAGTCAGTTGTTATAAGAGATTTGTTGTTGATTTTTTTCAATTGTCTCAACTTTTGTGATCCCATTTGAAGTTTCCATGGCAAAGATGTTGGAATAGTTTTCCATTTTATTCTCCATCCCATTTTACAGATGAAGAAACTGAGGAAAACAGGGTTAAATGTTTTTCCTCAAGTCAATCAGATAACAAGTATTCCCTTCAGTTCCAAAACTTTGATGGCATGAAGCCATATCAAACATGGGGAATCATATGAGTAAAGGGCTTGATAATATAAAACAGTTGGTTTGGGGTGGGGCACAGAAATTATTTAAATTTAGTTTGTTTTGCAAAGGCTCATTCACCATCTTTTCTGGGCCATCGCTTAACTTGCTACAGAAACTAATTTGGAGTGCTATATAAATACATGTTAACAATCATAAAAATAAACGTATTAAGAATGCATATATTTAAGGTATTAACAGCTATGTTTTGAATTAATCAAGCATTTTAGAGCATTTCAAAACCATCTAGGGAAAACCCATTGCCAAGTATGACATTTCCCTTAATTTTTAACCCAGTGAACACATGGGTAATCTGAAGAATACGGAAACCATATGCTCCCTCCTAACCTGATTTGCCTTAGCTACAAGAATTAGGTTTGCATCAAAGCTCTTTCAAGCTCACATAGCCTTTTTTTTTTTATAAAGCTTTTTATTTACAAAACATATGAGTGACCTTTCAACATTGACCTTTGCAAAAAAACTTTTTTTTCCCAAGCTTTTCCTTTCCCTCCACCCGCCCC
>JAJPUD010000698.1:53455-68358 GCA_023553655.1 Myrmecobius fasciatus | reverse complement strand
TGACAGGTAATCTAATACATGCTAGATAGGATAAATTATATGACAAGTACAATATATGTATACATATCTATACAGTTATCTTACTGCACAAGAAACATCAGATCTAGAAAGAGAAGAAGGAAAAAACAACCTAAGAAGGAAAACAGAATGCATGGAAATATTCACAGAAAGCGTTAAAATGCTGTGCGGTGGTTCACTCTCAGTTCCCACAGGCCTCTCTCTGGATGTATATGACTATCTTCATCGCAGCACAACTGGTTTGAATCACATCATTGTTGAAGAGAACCATGTCCATCAAAATTGATCATCGTATAGTCTTGTTGCTGTGTATAATGTTCTCCTGGTTCTGCTGATTTCACTCAGCATCAGTTCATGCAAGTCTCTCCAATCCTCTCTGAAATCCTCCTGTTGGTCATTTCTTACAGAACAATAATATTCCATAACATTCATATACCATAATTTATTCAGCCATTCTCCAATTGATGGGCATCGTTTCAATTTCCAGTTTCTTGCCACTACAAAAAGGGCTGCCACAAACATTTTTGCACATGTGGGTCCCTTTCCCTCCTTTAAAATCTCTTTGGGATATAGGCTCACATAGCCTTTTGAATCTTTTGCCCAGACTCCAAAATTAAAGCTAAGTGGTACTTTTCATATTGCAAAAGCTCACATCTTATAGATGAAGTATGAGAAGAGATTGAACACCAGAAGTGTTATAGGTCTGCAATTTGATGAGATGCTTTTGCCCAGTCTTCAATATGAAATATTTATTGAAGATAAGCACAATTTCCCACATGACTTGGGTGGTACCCTGCAAAATATGAGTTAATAGATAATCATCTTTGCTTCTATCTTCAGAGTCTCCCACAAGAACATGAATTAGCAGCTGAGCTCCGTGCTTTCTCTATTATTTATCATCATGGGATTGCTGTTTTAACATTAAATTAATTTGCCAACCAATTAGTTGTAAATCAAATGGAAAATCTTTGTCCTCTAAACAGTGACACCCCATACTTTCATGTGCTAATATTTAACCATGTCCCATTTATCATCGGCACTACCCTGTTCCCCAGCGGGACGTTAGTAATTAGATTACTTCTCTGAGATCTTTAAATAGCTTCATTTTAGCTCCCTTCTCACATATGATGGCAGAGTGGGCCCGCAGCTAAACTGTGAAGTCAGCAAAATTCATTCTTGGGGCTTTTACACTTCCTCTTTTAGTCCATTTTGTACAGCCCCTCATCTAGAATTCATTTTCCTTCCTTCTATGGCTTTCTGGTGGCCTGGATATTGGGCTAACCCATTCAGATCTAAATTTCTTGGGCAACTGAGCCAAGCTCTCTCTCTTCTACATCAATGTAAATTGTACCTTTCATTTCCTTTCTTCTAGGGATGGCATAATTGGAGACAAGAGGACCTGAGTTCAAATTAAATTTTTGTAATTTGTTAGCTTTGTGACTCTGTGCAACTCACTTAAATTTTCTCAAACTCAGTTTCTTTATTTGTAAAATGAGGATGACATTAGCTTGTACCTCCCTCTCCTAATTGCTGTGAGGATAAAAAGAGGTATTTGTGACAACAATAAACTGGAAAGTTGGTGAGCATTAAATGGGGGAAAACTGAACACATGGATAGTTTGTATAAGTATCATGGAAATTCTTGTGCTCTTAGAAATAACAAAAATAAAGACCAGAACAACTTGGGAAGATTTCTATGAACTAATACAATGCAAAGCAAACAAAGCATAAGGTACTATATAAATGGATCTATTATTAATAAAATTCTATTAGAATTAATTATATGATAACTAATATATTACTATATGACAATTACATATTACAAAGTATGATTGTATAGTAATCATTCAAATATCAAGTCCTAAATGACTGGTAACAGTAGAGGAAGTTTGGGGTCATGGAAAGACAACACTAAATTTGGAACTCGGAAGCCTAGTTTCACTGTCTGAATTCTAGATTCTGAAATAATTTGAAATCTCCTACCATTGTTTCCTCATCTGTCAGATGTAGTACTGAACCTTCCACTACCTAGCTCCCAACTTGCTGTGAGGAGAGTAAAAAAATGTGAGTTGTTGCTTTTGTTGTGGATGTCAGGGTGCTCTCAAATTAAAATACAATTTTAGAACTGTGGAGGACTTTAGGGATCCTCTTGTACAAGGCTTCACTTGAAAGATGAAGGTAAGATCCAGAGAAGTCAAATACTTCCTCAACTTCAGAGCACTAGTTGGTGGCCATTGTTGATGTTGTTTGGACTTTTATTCTCGCAGAGAATGATAACATTGGGGAAGTGGTGCCATCCTATTTAAGGGAATTGGATTTGAGGAAGGGAGGATTGTACAAAGTCATCAGCATCCCTTAAACCTTTAGAGTCATCCAGGTCCAGTAGCAAGATACAGATCAGGATGACTAGAGATGGCCCTGGATGGAGGAGACCTTGGCCTTTTGGGATTAGAGTCTCAACTTCCATTAATTTTTTTTTCCCTTGTACCACATTCACGCAAATCTTTCCATCCTTAAAATTCCATTTTCCTTTTTCCAGTCAAGGAAATAGTAGAAAGAAACATTCTCCAAAGACAGTGCTCTCATGACTACTTCCTTCTCCCTCTGTTCACCAACAGCCAATCACTTCCCATTATTTGGTCCCCTCTAAATATATCCAAAAGAGAGGTGTTCTTTATATCAAAATATAATTATGTAATAGAAACCATGTAAAGGCCATGGCTGACAACTTATGTCATGATGCATCCCCAAAGTCCACCACTTCTCTTCCCAAAAAAGAAAAGGTCTATTTCATCATCTATTCTCTGCTCCTTCCTGCATATTACATTAATCTGAACTCTGGTAACTATTAATGTCCCTAGCTCTTATTTAACTATGTTCATTGTTTATATTAGAATTTTATTTCTGGGGCAGGTAGACTGCACAGTGGATAGAGCACCAACCCTGAAGTCAGGAGGACCCGAGTTCAAATTTGGTCTCACACACTTAACATTCCCTAGGTGTGTGACCCTGGGCAAGTCAGTTAACCCCAATTGCCTCAGGGGAAAAATTTTTATTTCTGCTTATTTTGGATTGTATTAGTTCATAGAAATCTTCCCAAGTTGTTCTGGTCTTTATTTTTGCTGTTCCTGAAAGCACAAGAATTTTCATTATAGTTATACACACTATCCATGTGTTCAGTTTTCCCCCATTTAATGCTCACCAACTTTCCAGTTTATTGTTGTCATATAAACACTTGCTATGAATATTTTAGTTTGGCATTCCTTCCAATAGCATCATGCAAGGAAACTTTTTTAATTAAACAAAATGCAGCCTCACAGCATTCACCATATCCCATCCCTTCTATTCTCCTGCCCCCAACATCGCTCTTCCGGAAATTTAGAATATTTAGTCAGAGTTTGTGTAAATAAGT
This sequence comes from Myrmecobius fasciatus, assembly GCA_023553655.1. Classification (NCBI taxonomy): domain Eukaryota; kingdom Metazoa; phylum Chordata; class Mammalia; order Dasyuromorphia; family Myrmecobiidae; genus Myrmecobius; species Myrmecobius fasciatus. Next base: position 64,929 of record JAJPUD010000698.1, on the reverse strand, counting down.
TTAGTCAAATCATTAAGGTGGATACCAGGAGGAAAAAAAAGAGATTTAAAAGGGAAATCTCTGAATTATGAGCTTCATTTTGAAAGTTTTAATTCAATAAACTATTTAATATGCATGTATTAAGGGGTAAGACAGCCAAGTGGTATGGTGCATAGAGCCACAGATCTGGAGACAGGAACTGGACTCAGGGTGGGTGATCCTGGACAAATTACTAAGCTTTGTTTGCCTCAGTTTTCTCATCTGTAAAATGGATTGGAGAAGGAAATGACAAATCATGTAAGTATCTTTGCCAAGAAAATCCAAAATGAGGTCATGAAGCATCAGATACGATTGAAATGATTGAAAAACAAACAATATTAATGGCAACTGTGAGTGAGACATAAATGCTGAGAATACACAGTTAAAAATCATGACTGTTTCTGCCCTTAAGCAGCTTATACCCTCATAGAAGTTGATGAGAAATATTAATAAATGATATTGACACACACTAGACTGTAATTGGGGCTGGGGATGAGGAGAGTGATGAGAGAAGAAAATTCTAAACTCTAATGAGTTTAATTTGCCAATAAGACATCCAGGAAATCAGCAGCAGGACTTTTAGAATGGGAGCTTAGGAGAAAACTTAGAAGATTAATAAAAGAATGAATTTGTTTTTAAAGACATAATCTACCTCAGAGGATCAAGTTCCAAACCAGAAGAGAGATGTTTCAGATCATTGTCACACTGAAGTCCTTGGAGGGTTCTAGGGCACATTGGAAAATTGCCATTTCACTTTGGAAATGGAAAGGAGAATTGTCAGCAAATCCTGGATTTGGGAACAATGGATGATACCTTCTGCATGAGCTGGTGAAGATGAGAAAATCACATTTCATTTTCTCAATCTTACTGTCATAGATCATTTTGAAAGATGACGCTGGTCTGTTTCTTTGATAAGGAAGTAGAGGTGAGGATGCTGGCAAATAATTTGAGAGGGCATTTTCCTGAGTTTAAAAAAAAAAGCCAAATACACAAGGGAGAAAAAAGTACTGACCAAGCCATAGCTATAAGGTGGCTTTCCACTTCCAAGAAAATGTGTGTGTGTGTGTGTGTGTGTGTGTGTGTGTGTGTGTGTGTGTGAAAGAGAGAGACAGACAGACAGAGACAAAGACAGAGACAGACAGACAGACAGACAGACAGACAGAAACAGAGAGAAGCTAATAGGATTGAGAAGACTGCACACTGGTACTTTAAGAGGAACAAATTAAAGTCAGTAGAACAATGAGTTCAGCTTAATACATATGTAGCCTGTTGACTACCCCATGGCTCCGAACCATGGAATAAACTCCAGCACACTATAGATCAGTGTGACTTCTCATTTTGCTTCCTTTTGCCTTAATTCAAATGTCCTTTATCTATTGTTTCTTTTTCAAAAAACTGTGTGGGATGTGATGTTGAGGTTGCTATAGTTACTCATTTTAATGAATTTGGAGACTTTATTATCAAACCAAGTAAATCTCTCCCTCCCCCCATCTCTGTCTGTCTCTGCTTGTCTGTCCCTCTCTCTCTCTCCCTCTCTCTCCTCTCCCCTCTCTCATTCTGTTTCTCTTCCTTCCTCCTTTCTTCCCTCCCTCCTCCCTTCTCCCTTTCTCTCTCTGTGTTTGTGTGTCTGTCTGTCTGTCCCTCTATCTTTCTCTTATCTCTCTGTCTCTCTCTGCCTCTGTCTCTGTCACTCTATTTCTCTCTGTATCTCTCTCCATTGTCTCTTTTTCTCTCTCTTTTCAATCACGTACTCTTTCTCTATCTCTCATCTCTATCTCTCATCCTCTGTCCTTTTTTCTCTTTGTTTTTCTCTTTATCTTTTTCTCTCTCTTTTTCTTTCTGTGAATCTTTTCTTTGTGTCTTTATCTCTCATTGTTTCACTGTCTTTCCTCTCTATTTGTGTTTCTGTCTCTACTTTTTTTCTGTTTTTCTGTTTCTTCTGTCTTGTTTCTCAGTCTTCTTTTTCTCTGTGTGTCTCTGGCTTTTCCTCACTCTGGTCTGTGTCTCTAACTATGTTTCTGTTTTCCTGTGTCCCTGACTTTCTGTCTCTTTCTGTCTCTCTAATGCTGTAACACCATTCCATTTTTCTTTATCTCTTGCAAGTCCAGATTTTGATTATTTGTGCTTTCTTTAGCTTTCTAGTTGCCTTAACTCATCTTCTCTTAGTGGGATTTGTCACCTTTGCGATCCCCTCACACTAAGGAGGACAGCTGCAGTGATTCCTTTTTTCTTGTCCATTCTCTCTGATAACACACTTTGTCAAGGAGATTTAAAATGAAGCAATACAATAGAACATACATTTTGGTGGAGGAAATAAAAAGGATAAAAGTATTCATCATTTTGGTAGCTTGAAAAACTAAAGTTTAGCCATCTGTGATTATTACAGATCCATAGCACTATAAGAACATCATAGAGGCCCCAAATTGAAGAGAGCTCAGTGACCATCCAGACTAAATGACAGCTGGGGGAGAACCTCTTTATGTCTTCCTCAATCAATAGACAACCAGCAAGAGAAACCTGAGCATCTTCTAGGCTGTCCCTTTTACTTACAAACTGTTTTCTCTGACATCAGGCCTAAATCTGTATCAGTAGCAGGTATCTTGCATTTTTTGGTCTTATGGATGTCTGGCAGTCTCATGAACCACTAACCAAAAGCATAATGAAAGAAAATGCCATAGTTAAAAGGGGTTTTTCCCCCATTCCAGCTCATGGTATCCATGAAATCTACCCCTTGGTGCTCCAGGAATCCTAGATTAAGAGCCCCTATTCACCAGATTGCCAAAGAGGTCCATGCTCTACAAAATAGGTGAATTCCTCCACTACTCTGAATTATGACTTTTGGAACCAAGAAAAACAGTTCTAGTTCTTCCACATGATAAATGTTTGAAGGCAGCTCTCCCATCCCTCTAGTTTTTTTTCCCCTTTAGGTTCAACACTTTCATTTCCTTAAACTTGTCTGCATATACACTGAGTAGGAATTATTTCCTTCATTGAATTTTTATCCTAAATGCCTAGCCCAATACCTGGCACACAGTAGGTGCTTAACAAATGCTTATCAATTGATTGATAACTTCAAGATCCCCAAGACTGCTATGGTTCTGTGCTTCAGAATGCTCTTAATCTTGTCAATTTTCTATCTCTGTGTGACATGTAGAACCTAACCCAATGCTTCAAATTTTATCTGACCAGAGCTGAGGAAAGCAGAACTATCAATTTTTGAGTCTTGGACACTATGCCAATCTTAATATGGCATGAATTTGCCTTCACTCTTTGTGCCTTCCAAAACACTTTACCTACTGACATCAATTGTGCTTTAAGCATTAAGATTAGTTTCAGATGAACCCCTGTCTAACCATGTCCCCTCCATCATGTCCTTTACAAAACTGATTTCTGAAGGACAAGTGTGAGATTACTTTCATCTCTATTTCCATTCATTTTATTGATTTTTTTCCCTTAAGATTCTAGACTATTGAGATTTTTAGGGATCCTTAGCCTATTAATTAAGATACTAGCAATCCAGTTCTATGTAATCTGCAAATTTGGCATTATCCAAATAATTTATTTTTAAAAATAATGTTAAACAGTTCAGGACAAGCATTGATCCTTGAATATATTACCCAAAACCACCTACAAAGATGACATTCAATTTTTAAGGGCAACTCTTTAGATTTGTCTGTTTATTCCATACTGGAATTGCCTACTTATCTTGTCCACATTATTTAAGTTTGGCAAGAAAAACATGAGATATTTTGTCAAGCATTTTTTACAAAATATAAACTATAAGCATACAGTTCCCTTGACCTCAGGATCTTAGGACCCTGAAGGAAATTAAATGATAGACAATATGGGTTAGGAGATATCACATTGGAATTAAAATTAGAGCCCCTGGCTCAAATATGAGTACAGTTATTCAATGCTTGCATGATCTTCCTTAGATCATTATTTTCCTTTGAGTGGCCTAAGTTCTCTTATCTATGAAATAAAAGATTAGATTCAATATTTTGCAGCTTTATATCTATAATCCTATTCTGGCTAGACCTATTCTTTATATATATGTATATATAAGATATGTGTATATACATACATATATATGTAGTTATATATATGTAATATCACTTTTTAAATATTAGCAATACTCACTACTAATTAGAAAATGGGGATACCTAAACCAAGATAAACAAACTCCCTTTCCCAGAGGTCCTTGACCTTAATGTAAGCCCTCTAAATGCATCTGTCTCATCTCCTAATATATTCCTTTTCTTTTCCTTCTACAGAAAATCATCTCACTTAATAAATGGGGAAAATAAAGTTCAGCAAAACTAACTACATATCAATTAAGTATCCTAGAAAAATAGTATTCCATAGCCATGCCCTTGCTGTGCTGACAAAGAAAGGAAACCAGTGAAATACCTTGTTTAGGGTCAAACATGACCTGATCTGTTCTACCTTGTGTGTCTCTTTAGGTATTTAGGGCAAGTAACCTATTCAAACTTGTTTTTCCATTAACATAGTTTTCTATTTTTAACCAATTCTAAATCATTTTGATAATTTGTATTGTAAAATAATTTAAGGCCTGGAAATGACATTTCACCTTTTTAAAAATATATATTTCTTCATTATTTCCCTCCATTTTCTAGACCACTTGCTATTCCAAATGAATATGGCAATCATTCTATCTAGCACAATCATGGGTCCCCATGGTATTTTGCTTGATCAATAACAAAATTTGTAAATTAATTTAGAGGGTCGTCATCACTTATTACATCTATGTGATTGAACCATGAGCAATGAATACACCTTAAATTACGTATCTTTCTTTATGTCTGTAAAAAGAAATTTTATAGTTTTTTTTAATCTGTCGAATATGCCTTGATAGGTTGTATCCCTGATATTTTATGTAATTTGTAGTTATATTGAATGGAATTGCCCTATCACTCATTTTATTATTGCCATATAAAAGTACAGATGAGCTGAAGGAGGGATTGCTTTATTTTATATTTTTTTCTAAAGTGTTTGAGTGGTTCAATTCTTTTATTTCTTCATTTCCTGATTCTCTTGGGATTTGTACATAGTCAAATAAACATTTTTAATAATTGCTTTTTATTTTTAAAATACATGTAAAGATAATTTTTAATATTCATCCTTGCAAAATTTTGCATTCCAAGGAATACAATATAGGTTAATCATGTGCAATTCTTCTAAACATATTTGCATATTTATCATGCTGTCCAAGAAAATTCAGAAAAAAAGGGAAAAAATGAGAAAGAAAAAATCAAACAACATCAAAAAAGGTAAAAATACTACTTTGTGAACCACTTTCAGTCCCACAGCTCTCTTTCTGGATGCAGATGGCTCTCTTCATCACAAATATATTGGAACTGACCCAAATCACCTCATTGTCAAAAAAATAGCCAAGTTTTTGGGATTTCTATATAATTAAATCATTTGCAAATAGAAACAATTTTTGTATCCTCTTTGGTAGTACTTACACCTTTAGTTTCTTTATCTTCCATTTTTATTAACATTGACTCTCTTAACTATGAATTATAAAAATCCTCTAACATGTTTTCTTTACAAATAAGACCATATTTAATTTGTGGATTAAATATAGAATTTAATCAAATAAAAAGGGTCCTTGATAATATGCTTCTTGGTCTTTTTTAATGTATTGTATCAGATAATTTTCCAAACCTATTTACAAAAGTATATGTTTTTGTTGTATATGTAATTAATTTCTGTAATTGCCTTATAAATGATTTGCTATTTTCCTCTCCCTGGTATAAATTCAACCTTGGTAATTGGGGAATGATTTTAGTATTATTCTTTAATAGGTGTCTTTGTGGGGGGTGGAATTTTACCTGTTTTGTGTCAATTTCCATTAGTGCTGAGGAAAGTGCATATCTAGAGTATTATGTCTATTTCTGCAACCTTGTCTAGGAAGGCCATTGAGAAGCCCAAAGTTCCAAAGAAATGAAATTGATTTGATGGAGGATCTTGAGTCTAGATTATATGAATGCCATATGATGGAATTGTAAGATTTACCATTGAAATGAGAAGATTTGGCACATATGAAAACTATTCAAACATGAGATCATGTATATAAACAGCTCTGAGTATAAAGGACCGCATAAATATTAGTTATAATTATTATTAATATTAATTGAAATCCTATCCAGAGGGATTAGAATTGTTCTATTTGACTCCAAAGAGCAGAACCAGGAATCATTTTGTAGAAGATATAAAAAAAAGAAAAGTTGGATTTTAGTTAAAAAAAAAAAACAAACAAACCAGGAATTAAAGCAGAGGCTGCTAGGTGGCTCAGTACAGAAACTGCTGGTTCTGGAATCTGGAACAGCTGAGTTCAAATATGGCTTCAGAAAAATCATTCAATCTCTCTGTTTGCCTTAATCCACTGGAAAAGAAACTTGCAAACCATACCAGTATCTTTGCCAAGAAAACCCCATGGTCCACAGGATCATGAAGAGTCAGACATTACTGAACAACAGAGCAATGTTAAGAATTAGAGCTGTCCAATACTGAAATTGATTGCTTTATGAAACAGCTTTTCATTAATGGCCTTTGAACAGCAAATACTTGTTATATGTGTTACACATAGTAGAGAATTTCTTTCACTAAAGGATGACTGAGATATCTTTGCAATTTGAAATACTGTGATTTTTCTTGATAGTTCTCTTTTACTGATTTATCCCTCCCTTCTTTAGTTATTACTCCTATATTTACCATTGAAGGCATCTAGCAGCCACTTTCCTAATTATTTAGAATTTTTAAAAATCTTCATATCTTTAAAATTTTTGAATGGATTCATTTATAAATCTTTGTGTATCAGGAATTATTTTTCTTTGACAATTTAATTGTAAAATATCTTACTTTATTTTCTAAGATTTAGCTACTTAAGCTTTCTATTTTTTAAATTTGAATATTATAGGTTTTGTAGGTAATCATTGATTCCATTTAATCCTTGATTTTTCTAGTTCAGTGAAGAATTTCTATTGAATCAAGAATCCTGAAAGGTCCTCTGCCTATTATGAAAGGATATGAAATGTGCTTTCCACTGCCAAGTCAGAGCAGTTCACTATATCCACTTATGGATCACATGGTACCCAAATTACTGGAAATATTCTTCAAAATGTAGTTGTTTAATGTAGTGGATATCCTGCCATCTAGGGGAGGGGTGGGGAGTTGGGGGAAAAATTTGTAACGGAAAGCTATGTAAGGGTTATTGTTGAAGAATTACCCACACATATGTTATGCAAATAAAATTTTAAAAAAATGTAGTTGTTTATTTGTAGGTCAACTCTCATATGATACTGTATGATTGTTCATCCAAGGTACCAGATATCAAGTTTGTAGAGTGAGGAAAGTATAAGAAATCCACCAGTTATCTGAATTATAAAAGGGACATAATTTATTTGAGATAAACACTAGCATATATTGTTGAATTCCTACTTCTTGGCAGTAAGTATAAGGAGCGTACTGACATGGAAGGAAAGGCAATTAATTATCTCTTTTCCTCTCTCATTTCATAAATCTCTTTGATAGTAGTTTTGGCCAAGGTTTTTTCCCTTCTGAAAAAGAGAAAGAGAGAAAGAAATAGAGACTCTGTTGAGTAAAGCCAATTTTCATTATGGATACCAAATTCAAAGAGTAAGATAGAAGGTGATCAATCAACAAGAATTATATAAGCACCTGCTAGCTCCCAGCATTGTGGTAAGTGCTGGACACACAAATCTTTTCATTCTCCCTCTATAACTGAAGGAAAGAAGTAGAATGGCAAAAATGGGGTAGGGGAAATCCATCGGTGGTCAAATATAAACGACAAAAATTAAAATGTCCTTTATTTAAAAAACAAACTACAAAAGTTTATAAAGGAATTTTCTCTGAACAATAATTGAGCTTATACTTTCCCAGACATTATAATGACTGTAGCTAAACTCTGAAATGTAATCCACTGTCTAATGGAAATATTCTATGAGGCAATGACAGATAGATGCTACATTATTTTACCCTACAGTCCAGGCAGGCAAAATAAGCAAATGATATGAAGCTATTGCTCAGACTGAGGGATTTTTGTTTCAGTCTCCATCTCCAAGAAATGAAGTCTAGGAAATAAAGAAATGGTAATTCATGACATGTAACAATAAATCATATGATTAAATATTTAACTAGTCTCAACAGAAATGTTCTTAAGCCATCCTCATTACTAGATGTGACAATGTTCTTGTCAAAACCTGAGCCAGCAAGGCTCAACTACAGAGACTGTTTTTTTGTCATCAGCAAAATGATCCCTTGACAAGATAATGAATTTATGAAATAACAACCCAAAGGATTAAAAAACATAAGTTGTAGACAAAAAGTGTAGAATAACATTTATAATAATACATAAAAATTACCTCCATTGATAGCCAATTAAAACTTCTTCAGATAAAAGAAAATATTATTATAGTAAATTAGGTTCTATATGTTTCAAACTTCATGGTGCTTTTGGAGACAAATTCAAAGGGATAAAATCTTATCTGTTTCAGGTTCACTCTTGTACTGTTCTAGCTCTTCACCCTAAAATCTAGGCAGGGACCAAAATATTTGGATTCTCTTACTTTCATGCTAAAATCTGTTGTCCCAATGCAAAAAAAAACCAACAACAACAACAGCAACAACAACAACAAACAATATGCTACTTCCATTTGGCCCTTTCCCTTTGCACCCCAAACTTAAAGAATATAAGTTTGCTTTCTTTTAAGCAATTATGATAAGTGAACTGGAAATAAATGATGGTTTATGAGTTGTGTTCCATGTCTGCTTCCATTAAAGATTCTTTTATTTACAATGAAATTAAATGAGTAAACCTACCATGATCATCATCATAGACAACTTCTGCATAATGCCTAATGTGTGTCAGAATTATTCTCAGCATTTTGCAATCATCTCATTTGATCCTCATGATAACCCTATAAGGTAAGTGCCATTATTATTCTCATTTTACAGAAAGGAAACTGAGACAGATAAGTTTAAGTGACTTAATTAGATCACACAGCTACTAAATGTCTGAGGCCTAATTTGAATTCTGGTCTTCCTGACTCCAGGCCTGACACTCTATCTAGAAAAGGAATTCTACCTTTTGACTCAGATGACTTGAGTTCATATTTTACTTCTGTTCTTTTTATTTTGTGATTTTGGACAATGAATCCCATTTTTCCTCATTAGCAAAATTAAGAAGCTGGAACAGATTGTTTGTGAGATCCCCTGTAGTTCTAGCTAGACAGATCGTCCTATGACTTCCCAGTTCTTGGACTAAAAATGATACCAAACTAATTCAAGTCAACAGAATGAATAATGGGTCTAAGCTAGTCATCATTTGGGAGAACCATTCAAATGCTGCTTTGAATTTATTAAAGTGGAATTGATTTGGAACACATAATCACTGAGATACTAATTAGTAAGAGTCTTCAGGACCAGAACATCAGAGAATTAGTCTTAAAAAAATGAGTAAACACAGTATCTGCAAGTGTGAATTTCCTTAATTCAACTACAACTCATCGGGCAGTTGCTATTCACTATCACCCACCAGAAACAAGTTGAAGTGACAAGATTAGCAATTCCAAGAACTAATGGCTATCTGGAAGACTAAAGAAAAATTTCACAGGTTTTCTGACTCCAAGGCCAAGACTGCAGATTTCCTGTTACAGATATTTCAGAGCTACAGACCAATACAAAATAGAATATTTTCATGATAAATATAACTTAGTCTTCATTATCATTCTCATGGCCTGATATACCAAGTAGCATCATATAGAGACATGAAAAGGTGTCCGGTAAGGAGACCAGCCTTACTAGTTTCCATCCATTCTTTCTATAATCCACACTTGCAATATTATGTGGACAAAACCATGAAGGAAAGTCAGAAAAGATCTAAAAAGTGTAGTATTGTTTCATTTTTATTTAGCTTCTTGTGTTAGATGATAGAAGACTAAGGCATTTAGTTCAATCTAACAAACCTTTATTTTATTTTATTTGAAAAGTACCATCCTAGCCCTTCAAAGAAAAAAAAATCATCCATGTATTAAAGACCCTAATTAATAGTAGTCAGCACTTATGTAGTGTTCTAAGATTTGAAAAATGCTTTATGTATGTTATTTTGTTTGATTCACATAGAAAAGCTAGGAATTGGGTACTGTTCTTATTCCCATTTTACATATGAAGAAACTAAGTCACGCAAAAACAAAGTAACTAATTCAGGTTCACCCAGCTAGTTGATCTGAAAATATTCATACTCAGTTCTTCCTGACTGCAAATTCATCACTCTGTGCTTTGCATCTGATTTTGTTGTTTGTGTTGGGCTGACATTTCTGTCATATCTATTCTGTGAATCCTTCCATTTTGCGTATCCAAAGATACCACAGTGGTTTACCATTTCCTTCTCCAATTCACTTTGCAGATGAGGAAACTGAGTCACATAGAGTTAAGTCGCTTGCCCAGTCACATGGTTAGTATCTGAAGCCTGATTTGAACTCAGGTATTCCTGACTCCAGTCCTGGCACACTGTCTACCATACCACTTATGCCTCAATTTTACTGGAAAGGAATATTATAAATATCACATTGTCAATGGAATTTTAATTCGGCACAATTTTAAAGGACTGGGTTTCACTAGAAGTATGTATCTTAAATATAGCTTTGTAAACTTGGGCAAGTACTTTAACTTCGGTGTCCCCAGTTCCTCATCTGTCAAATGAGGAGCTTTTCCTGTGTAATTTCTAAGATCCCTTCTATTTCTGAACCTATTATTTCATAATCCTCTGTGCCAGAAAAAAATTATCATTCAAATTTTAAAAGCAAAATAGAGAAGGGGCCAATAATCAGCAAAACAATCAAGACTCATATCCACTGAAATTTTTCTCAGTGAAATCAGAAATAGTCCCACAACTTTTGGGGATTAAGAATGCTCATTTATATCAATGAAAAACCATGTATGTCTATTTTTTAAAAATAGAAATGTTCATACAAAGATCCCATTCAGAAGAAACAAAATAATTACTATTTCAAAGGTACTGCAGATAATACTTTAACCATAAAAAGGAGTGAGACAGAGCTAGGGGCAAGTGGAACAAAGGCACCCCCTACCTGCAATATCATTGGGATACATAAGGAGCCTCCAATGCAAGAAATAATTGGGCAAATTCAGCTGAGCAGAGGGAGAATTCATTGATAAAATGGTTTATGAAATAAAATCTGTTATAGTGAGAAAGGACCATGGAGATTATTTCTTTCAACTCATCAATCATATAATCAGTCAACAAGCATTTATAGGAGGCACTGGGGAAACACAGAGAGAAATAAAACATTATTACCATTAAATTGTTTTAAGTGAGCAGGTAATGTAGATACATAGATAGATAGATAGATAGATAGATAGATAGATAGATAGATAGATAGATAGAT
>JAJPUD010000698.1:28879-53445 GCA_023553655.1 Myrmecobius fasciatus | reverse complement strand
GATAGATAGATAGATAGATAGATAGATAGATAGATAGATAGATAGATGATAGATAGATAGATAGATAGATAGATAGATAGATAGATAGATAGATAGATAGATAGATATGTGCAAAATCAATGCAAGGTAGCAAGGTGATTTGAAGAGAGGACATGGAGTTGGGAAGATTAGATAATACTTCATGTACAGAGTGGTAATATTCATAGATATTGAATGAAGCAGGTTAGAGATTTGGAGGCAGAGATGAGGAGGAAGCTCTATTCTGAAGATAGTGCAAAATCTTGGAGTTATAGGGTTGTATATTAGAAAGAACAAGAAGGTAATTAGACTATGCCCAAAGGGCTATCAAACTGTACATATCCTTTGATCCAGCAGTGTCTCATAAAAGAGGGAAAAGGACCCACATGTGCAAAAATGCTTGTGATAACTGTTTTTGTAGTGGCAAGGAACTGCAAGCTGAGTGGATCCTATCAGTTGGAGAATGGCTGAATAAGTTATAGTATTTGAATGTTCTGAAATATTATTCTTCTATAAGAAATGATCAGGAGGATGATTTTAGAGAGGCCTGGAGAGATTTACAAGAACTGATGCTGAGTGAAGTAGCAGAACCAGAAGATCATTGTACACAGCAACAAGAAGATTATATGATGATCAACTGTGATAGACTTGGTTCTTTTCAACAATGACGTGATTCAGGCCAACTACAATAGACTTGTGATGCATCCAGAGAGAGAACTATGAAGACTGAATGTGGATCTAAGTATTGTATCTTTATCTTTTCTGTTGTTATTGTTTGCTTGCTTGCTTGTTTTTTTTTTTTTAATTTGTTTTCTTTCATCTTTTGATCTCATTTTTCTTTCTGAGAATGATGAATTTGGAAACATGTTTAGAAGAATTGCACATAGTTAACCTATAATGGATTGCTTGCTTTCTAAGGAATGAGGTGATGGGGGAGGGAGAAAAATTTGTAATGCAAAGTTTTGCAAAGGCAAATATTTGGAAAAATAGAAAGCTATACAAAAGAAAGAAAATTAAGGCCATAAGAAACAGGAAGGAGAGTTAGAGACTAGAGATGAGAAAGGCAGATTTGGGAATAAGTTAGGAAGGGTTCCCATATCTTTTTTTATTCATCCACATAATCTCAGGAGAGAAGGCAGTATTTACTTGCAGTTCTTTTATCTCCCAAGTATTACTGCTTGCAGAGCTAGACAAAACAAAGGGTCAAATGACTAAGTTTTTGACTCAGAATACTTAATTTAGAGAATGATGAAAGTACACTTTGAATTATTTAGCAGCATAAAAACAACAGTGTTGAGCATTCAATTGGTAAGAATAAATAATTAAATAAATCTACCATTTAACTAGATGAGCACATGGGAACTGTTCCTTCTCTGACTCATCCTCTTCTACTCCCAAGATTGATCTCCCCAGGGTCTGTCTCATTAATATCTTGGGGTCTCTCTCTAATCCACCCCAATTGTTGTGTCCCATACTCCAGATACAGCTCATGATACTTGCCCTACCCTAAACAATCCCTAGTTCTGGCTCTACATAGGTGATATGGAAAGAATGAAGGAAAGAAGAAGCACTGGGAAGGCAATGGTTTGGGGATTTCTTTATGATATGTGGAGAACAGGGTATAATGGGAAGAATACTGCATCTATGGTCACTGGACTTGGGTTCAATGCTTGACCTTATTGCTTTCTACTTGTATAAACTTGAATAATTTGCTTATCCTAGATGAGTCTCAGTTCCCTTGTTTGTAAAATAAAGAGGTTGAATGAGATGATTCTTTTTGATGCTAATCTATGATTCTAAAATCTTATCTTCTCTGAGATCCCTGTTAATTAAAATATATAAAATCTTGAACCTCTGAAAGTAGCAGAAAATGAAAAGGCATCAAATATAGTCTTCAAAAGTGCTAATTTTGCTTACTCCAATCCTTCATGCATATGAAAGGAAACCTTGGACAGATCAATAGTCCTTTCCTAAAAGTTAGGATGCTTATACTTCCTTATATTATGCATGGTTAAAGTTTTGGGTCCTTTTTAAACAAAGCACCAATTACCCATCCTATTTACTTTTCAGTACTTGGAAATTCTAACAAATGTGCATGTCTCTTTCAAAGCTCATAAAGACATTTTCAAACTTTCTTCCATATACAGCATCTTATGCCTTTTTAACTTCAAATATGAATGTCTATTTTCTAATATCTAAAGTCCTCTTCCTTAAATTTAAATGGGAGCTTCCAGAAAGTCATCTTTTCAATTGAACAAAAGAGAAGTTGATTTAGAACTTAGCTGAGCTTAAAATTGTTTGTTTCTCGCTTCCTCTTGAAGATTCATGAAAGAAAACCTTGACAGTTTTTAAAGCATGCCCAAACCACAGAAGAAAATGAGTTTTGCATGGTTTAAAGAGTCATCTCAAAAAGATTGGATATTTGTGAGTTTAATTCATCCCACTCACAATTTGGCTTCTGCAAAGAATTTTTTAAAAAACAAAATTAATATGATTCATAAACTGATTCCTTCTGGCTTTGAATTAAGATTAAATATGTGCTAAACAGAACAATTGAAGAATTAAATGTTTGAATCCTTAAATTGGTAGGCTATGCTTTCAAAGGCAAACATAAAAATAGGAATCCATAAAATATATATCTTCATTTTCTTGAATAATTCCCTTTTCTATGAAGTTTTGGGGCTAACCTTTTTCTTGTTCAAAGGATTTTAAACTGGATTGAAAACTTTTAGTTCTAGGCTCCATGACCTTAAAACCAATGAACTTAATGGCCTCATTTCCCAGAAAGGAAACATGAGCTACTAGGTGGGTTGAGAATTGGGCCCCATTCAACACAGGAGAGATTGATTGATCAAGATTGGAGTCCCAGTTCTCTATTAAAAAAATCAAATACTGTTTCTTCTACATCTCCTTGCCTTTATTTAGAAGTAGCTCATCGTTGCTCTAACTAATTGACTTTAAGATTCAATTATACCTAAATTTATGAAAATTGGAAACATGAAATATTTTGAAAAATTTTATAACCAATTAACTATGTGATAAAACTGTAATATATCTTACATTTTCAAAAGATACCATTGAATTGTTGATTTTCCTTATCTTAGAAATAGTGTATTGCAGAAGTATCAAACTTGCTATAAGCCAAAATCTTGAGTGCCAAGAACTAGATTAATATGTAATTGTGAGATGTTTAACAAAGTAAAAAATGCAGAAACACACACACGTGTAGGCACACATACATACATCTATATCTAAATGTGTGTCTATCTATATCTAAATGTGTGTCTATCTATATCTATTTATCTCCATATATATATATATACATATATATACACAGACAGACAGACAGACAGAGACAAAGAAAAAAGATAGGGAGAGAAAAAAAGACAATGAATGAGGAGAGAGACAGAGGCAGAGACAGAGAGAGACAGAAAGACACAGAGAGAGAGACAGAGAGAAAGAAAGAGGGAGGGAGGTGGAGGGAAGAGAGAGACAGAGACAGAGACAGAAAGAAACAGAGAGAGACAGAGACAGAGAGAAAGAGACAGAGAGAGAAAGAGAGTTAATGTGTATTTTTCTAAGTCACTGTGGGACCTGCAGGGATCTATTTCTCTTTGATTTGGACCCCACTGGTGTATAGAAAATGCTTTGATTTTGGGAAGTAGAAAAGAAGCTTTTTAACACATTTTATCTTATTAATAAATGAACAGTGTAATGATTATTCCATTTATATTTTAATTCATAATTCATCACCTATCTTTCTGTTTGTCAGGTTGTCGGCATCTCAGATATGATCTGTGTATTGAAATCCTATTTTATCAAATATAAACAAAATTCCAACTCCTCAGTCTGGCCCTCAAAGCTCTTCCCCATTTGATCCAAATCTTTCATTCAGATATAGTCCTCTAGTCCAATTAATGTAGTCATCAGATGTAGTATATTTCTTATGCTTTCCTGCTCGGTCCTGACTTAGAAGCAAACATGAAAAGTGAAGCTTAATTGGACAAAAATGAGTACCAGGGGATCCATCCAGATATGGAAGATCAAACAAGAATCATTCTCTAAAATAGCTCTGAACTGTTTTCAAGGTTGGTATATCTTGCTTGGACAGATCTAGCTTTTTTTTAAAACTTAATTTATTTTTCTATTAAAGCTTTTTATTTACAATACATATGCATGGGTAATTTTCAACACTGATCCTTGCAAAACTTTCTGTTCCAAATTTTTCCCTCCTTTCCCCTACCTCCTCCCCTAGATGACAGGTAGTCCAATACATGTTAAATATGTTAAAATATATGATAAATCCAATATATTTATACAAATTTAAACAGTTATCTTGCTGCACAATAAAAATCAAATCTAGTAAGAAAAAATAAAACGTGAAAAGGAAAATAAAATGCAAGCAAACATCAACAGAAAGCATGAAAATGCTATGTTGTGGTCCACACTCAGTTCCCACAGGCCTCTCCCTAGGTGTAGATGGCTTTCTTCATCAATGAACAATAGGAACAGGTTTGAATCACCTCATTGTTGAAGAGAACCACGTCCATCAGAATTGATCATTGTATAGCCTTGTTGTTGCTGTGTATAATGATCTCCTGGTTCTGCTCATTTCACTTAGCATCAGTTCATGCAAGTCTATCTAGGCCTCTCTGAAATCATCTTGTTGGTCATTTCTTACAGAACAATAATATTCCATAACATTCATATACCATAACTTATCCAGGCATTCTCCAACTCATGGGCATCCACTCAGTTTCCAGTTTCTAGACACTACAAAAAGGGCTGCCACAAACATTTTTGTACATGTGGGTCCCTTTCCCTCCTTTAAGATCTCTTTGGGATACAAGCTCAGGAGAAACACTCCTGCGTCAAAGGGGATACACAGTGTGATAACTTTTTGAGCATAGGTCCAAATTGTTCTCCAGAATGGTTGGATCAGTTCACAGTTCCACCAACAATGTATCAGTGTCCTAGTTTTCCCACATCCCCTCCAACATTCATCATTATCTTTTCCTGTTATCTTAGCCAATCTGAAAGGTATGTAGTAATACCTGAGAGTTGCCTTAATTTGCATTTCTCTGATCAATAGTAATTTGGAGCACCTTTTCATGTGACTAAAAATAGTTTCAATTTCTTCATCTGAAAATTGTCTGTTCATATCCTTTGACCATTTATCAATTGGAGAATAGCTTGAATTCTTAAAAATTTGAGTTAATTCTCTATATATTTCAGAAATGAGGTATTTATCAGAACCTTTGAATGTAAAAATGTTTTCCCAGTTTGTTGCTTCCCTTCTAATCTTGTCTGCATTAGTTTTGTTTGTACAAAAACTTTTTAACTTAATATAATCAAAATTATCTATTTTGTGATTAATGATGATCTCTGGTTCTTCTTTGGTCACAAATTCCTTCCTCCTCCACAGATCTGAGAGGTAACCTATCCTACATTCTTCTAATTTGTTTATAATATCATTCTTTATGTCTAGATCATGAACCTATTTCGACCTTATCTTGATATATGATGTTAGGTGTGGGTCAATGCCTAGTTTCTTCCATACTAGTTTCCAATTTTCACAGCAGTTTTTGTCAAACAGTGATTTCTTATCCCAGAAGGTGGGGTCTTTGCATTTGTCAAACACTAGATTACTATAGTCATTGACTATTTTGTCCTGTGAATCTAACCTATTCCACTGATCAACTACTCTGTTTCTTAGCCAATACCAAATGATTTTGATGACTGCTGCTTTATTATATAGTTTTAGCAGATCTAATCATTAAGCAAGTGATTAAGTAAATGAAAAAGTTGGTAGGCAGATGGCAGGCTAGATGAAAAGTTTACAACAATTCAGCTGTAGTCATGTGGAGTTTTCCTCATCTGTCTTCCCTGATGTTGTTGTATATGGGTCCGACTTCTCGCTCTTTAAGCAATGTGTAGATTAAGATAGACAAAGAGGTATTATGTATTCCACAGTCAAACTTTGTATTGCTTGGGAGGAGCCAGAAATATCAAGTACACTGAAAAGAGATGATCTTTATGTTGTGGTCCTTTACTCAGTCCAAAAATCACACACCCTATCTACCAGAACTGAGATTCCCACTCCCACCAATCTCCAGCAATAGGTAATAGCCAATTATTTATTATTATTTATTAAATTATTTAAATTATTCAATAAAAGTATTATTTAAATATTGCCTCCCCTGTTAGTTATGGAAAGTGTAGCCGTAAGTAATGGACAAGTTGATATAGAATCCCAATAGCCTTTCTAGGCAATTTTACTCGCCCCTGCCTCAGAAGTGCTGAATTGTATGCTACAGTTCACTATAACTGAGGTGACATGGGCTTCCTTTGTGAGCCAATGTGAGATGTCAGTCTTTAGGCTATTACCCAATGTCTTCCCTGAATATTAGGTAAATAAGTATGTATTATTGGGTAACTAGGTACATCTCACTTAAATCAGGTCCAATAATAAAAAAAAACTTATTGAAAAGAGAAACTATATTTCATTTTTAATGCTAAATTCTATATAATTTTTGGGAAGACACAGGAAGAGGAGGACATACTTTGAAGCATGATGTTGGGACTTGAAAAGGGAAATCATTTTAAACAAATATCTGAAATTTTAAGTCAGGGTTGTCAGGTTGAAAGGAATTGACACCAATTAGTCTCCTGGCAGGACATATGTATGAAATGTTGGCATGGAAACACTTTCTTTGCTCTCATTTCTCCATGTAACTCTCATTAATTCTGTGTATTTACTATCCCCTTATCTTTATCCTCTGCCCCATTGAATAATGAATAGTACGTTAGGATCATAGTGGGCTGTTCCTTCTTGCTATTTGAAGTATCTCATCCACTGTTGATAACTGTTCACTGTTACACTCTCCAATTCATTCTATTGCACCTATCTCCATTACCTTTATGTCTTTATCCTTCTATTATATTCATCCTTACCTTTATGTGTAGTCATTTTCTTCTTCTATTCAAGGATCATTGATGGCTCCTTATTGAACTAAGTCAAATTCTGAATCCTTAGCTCTATAATAACCAGTTAAAAATCAGAAGGCATATTCTTCCACAGACTCAGGATCTTATTTAAGTTTAATTCAATACATATTTATTAAAGGGCAATCCACTTGAAAAGTATAGAAGTGCATATGATGAACAAAATAAAAAGAAAAAATGATCTCTATCTTAAAAAAACTTTCAATCAACTAGAAAAATACAATGTATATATCTATGTGTGTATATATATATGTATATATATATATATGTATAATTCAAGGAAATTACTGGAAAGGTCAAAGGAAAGATCAGACTAGCTACTATAGGAATATTTGGGGGCAGGAAATCTATTCACAATTGCAGGTGAGAGGAAAAACTACACACAAAAAAAAATCATGGCACTTAAGCTGAACATTGAAGATC
Source organism: Myrmecobius fasciatus (assembly GCA_023553655.1). Lineage (NCBI taxonomy): Eukaryota > Metazoa > Chordata > Mammalia > Dasyuromorphia > Myrmecobiidae > Myrmecobius > Myrmecobius fasciatus. The sequence goes on along the minus strand of JAJPUD010000698.1, from coordinate 45,999 downwards.
AGAAATTTGATATGTTACAATGAGGACATTTCAGACATGATGTTGAGGGGAGGGATGCATGAACAAAAGGAGGCAAGAGATGGCATGATAAGTGTAGGGAAAAACTAGTCATCCAATTGACTGTGATGTAGACTATATGAAGGAGAATGATATCAAATAAGGCTGGAAAATTTGTTGGAATCAGAATTTGAACTTGTGTCTTAACTGTCAGGAGCTGGTAAAGAAATGTCATATCCTACAATAGACATTATTAAGCCACTGGTACTTTTTGAAAAAGGGAATAATGGAAAGGTGGAGTATCCCAATCTGTGAAGGATCTAAATTATAGATGATCCAAAGGGTCATAGAGAGGTCCATGGCAGAATGGTTCAGCTTCATCATATTATGTCAATGACTTGTCACAAGTAATAGTATAAAAGACCTCATTTTAGGAATATATAATCAGAAAAGATGACACATTTATCCTGAGAGATAAGGAAGTACTACCGGACCAGGAAGATGTTAGTTCAAATCTGCAGACTTTTTACTAACTATGTGATCCTGAGCAAGTCACATAACCCTGTTTGCCTCAGTTTTCTCATCTGTAAAATAGAGCTAGTATCAGTACCTGTCTCTCAATATTATTGTGTGAAGATTGAGAAATTTTATCTGGTGCATAGTAGGTGTTTCATAAATGCTTATTCTCTTTCCCCTTCCCATAACCTTTCTATTCTTCTCATCTTAATTGGCACTGAGAAAAATAGATGCTTTTCTCTGCTCCATTCAACCCACTACCCTCTCTATTCTTTACACCTTTCCTCATACATTCTCTCCCTTGTCCCTTATTTGAATTCTTTCTCAACCTTTAATCCCTAACATAAAGTAGAGACTCTGGGAAGTGTCCCTTGATTGCCCACTTTCCAATTTGGAGCTCACATAACAATTCACAACTCTCAAATATTCATCATAAAAGAATTTGGATTGGAAAAAATTCATATTTTTCATCACTTAATCAATTCTATTTTCCATATGGAAAAAAAATCTTTTATCTAACCTTTCCCCCCCTATGTCCCTAAGCATCTAAGTCAGGGTATGTAGTTAGTAAGCATTTGTAGCACTGCATTATTGACTGGCTTTTAAAATGTAAGCTTATTGATGCCTTTTGTGTAAACATCAGAGCTCTTTTTAGGTAATCCCTAGTACTGCCCAGAAAGGAATCTTTGCAGCAAAGGGAAAAAATAAACCATACAATGACTGTCTCTGTCATTCTTCTCCAAGAGACCCTGGCCTCTCTGCCTGCTGGAAGGAACTCAGTTTCATAATTTATTCTCTGGGAAAACTATTGGTTCTATAGAATTATTGGACTTGGATTAATTGAATTAAAGTCCTTGGGGATAGTTTTTGTTTCTCACCTTAGCCTATCCTTCTCCATCCTAAAAGATTCTATTTTGGGAACCTTTATACACATCATCAGCGTGGTGCAGTATAACTCTCTAGAGAGCTGGACTTTTGAGTCAGACCAATGTGGGTTCAAACTCTTGTTTTTTCACTTACTAACTTTGTAACATGCTCATTTAACTCCTCAGTGTTCCCACCTCCTGTCTTTCTTGGCTTTTTTTTAAAGACCCAGATCAAATCCTATATTCTTCAGGAAAACATTCTCCACCCTCATTTATTCTAATGCCTTCCCTCTGTTGATTACTTTCAACTTACCCTATGTATAGCTGGTTTGTACATAATTTTGCATGTTGATTGCTCCATTTAGAAGTGAGCTCTTGTTGAGGGCAGTGATTTCTTTTGTGTTTCTTTGTATTTTCCCACCCTTAGCACAATATCTAGATCATAGTAGACACTTAATAAATGCTTACTTGATTGATTGATTGATTATATGATTTCAGCAACTTTACAAGACTATAAGTTATAGTGAAGGTGCTGATTTACATTGTCAGAAGGAGTCTGATCACTGAGGAGTTACTTATGCCAGTGCCATCATAAAGGGCTAATTCCCATACTTTACATATGGCCCATTTCCTGAAAAAAAAAATGGTCATCATGGTCTTTATTATCTAGGAAGAGCATTTGACACATACAGAGGACTTGAAAACAATGTACAATATCACGAATATGTTACAGTCACACTTTTGGGGAGATCTGATGAATTCAAGCAAGAAGAATCAATAGAGAGGAGGAAGAAAAGCAGCATTTGGTTTGGGTTTTAAGAGATGAACAGGAATTCAACCAGAAGGGGGCAAGGAGGACAGTTGAGGCCTGAGGAACATCCTGAGTCATCAGAGGTAATGATCAGTCGGTATAAGATCCTCAGTGCGCTGAGGAAACTAATTTCGATAGAATATAAAATATATAATTGGAAATAAGATTTGATGAATCTGGAAAGCAAAGAGAAGCATGAGATCTTGCTATGTAGTCTTAACAGATCATTAAGTTCATTCAGAAGTAGAAAAAACTTCTCAGGCTAAGTCAGTCCAGACTTCTCATTTTACAGATAAAGAAGCAAAGCTTTTGGCTTGCTCAAGATCCCACAGGTAAACAACTGAAGTAGAATTGAAGGAATTGGAGGCCAAATTTCCTGATTCTAGAGAGTCAGTTCTCTTTTCATTATGCAATATTGGCTCTCTAAAAGGAAGAAAAGCTGTAAGGTAAATCTAAAACAGTAGCATGTTAATGGAAAGACATTTCATTTAAGACAAAATAGACTGGAGCATTATTTGGAGCAGAGGAGCAGAAATCAATGGAAAGGGGAAAAATCAAGATGGCAGGCAGAAAGTCAATGATCTATGCTTTTTTAAATTAATTACTAGATCAATCTACCTAGATATTTGCTTTTTCTCCTTAGCACTCTAGTAATACAATCTGAATGACTCTTTTGCTTCTTGGCATTTTCACTCCATGTTGTGTTGGCCACCTCTTCATGTGCTCAAGAAGTCCTCATCTTGAGTTTAGGCTTTGTTCTAAAGCTCATTTGTGGGTTACTTGGAACTGGCAACATATTTCCATACAAAGAATATTTATAGGGTGGTTAAATTCCTAGTTCAGCTCAGAAAAGCTGTCAAACTCCAAAGTCACTGCAATATGGCACTAACAGCGAAACTGAATCATGGGGACTGAAAGCAGTCCCTTACTATGGTATCCTATGCAGGCCTTTCTAATCCCTAAATGAACTTTTTCCTTTCTTCTCCAGTCAAGATTCTTAGTGCAGTATCAAGTGGTTTGGAGAAGGAAGTTATCTGAGCTAATAACCAGATAACTCCAACTTTGGTCTCTGTTTCTTTTCTGAATGCATTTATCAATTCAAATAAATCATCTGTGCTTTGGACACCAATATATCAACTCATACAGGGTCTCTCAACTCAGACATCCGAACACATACTCATTAAAGTATTAGAATATTAGAAATCATACCTTTGGCTCATGTTCTGCACATGACTGCTGTCCAATAAATGAGGAGTGGTTGATTTATTGGTTCCTCAGAACGGAGCTGCAAGATTTGAACTCAGTAAATCACTGTGGGTCCTAATGAACAGTGGCTCCATTTCTAATTATTATTAATTAAATTATGGTATATGAATGTTATGGAATATTATTGTTCTGTAAGAAACGACCAGCAGGATGATTTGAGGGAGGCCTGGAGAGACTTGCATGAACTGATGCTGAGTGAAATCAGCAGAACCAGGAGATCATTATACACAGGAACAAGACTATATGATGATCATATCTAATGGACATGGTTCTCTTCAACAATGAGGTGATTCAAACCAGTTCCTATTGTTCAGTGAAGAAAGTTATATACATCCAGAGAGAGGCCTGTGGGAACCGAGTGTGGACCACAACATAGCATTTTAACACTTTCTGTGACTGTTTGCTTGCATTTTGTTTTCCTTCTTAAATTGTTTTTTTTCTCTTTCTAGATCTGATTTTTCTTGTGCAGCAAGACAACTGTATAGATATGTATACATCTATTGTATTTATCATATATTTTAACATATTTAACATGTATTAGACTACCTGCCATCTAAGGGAAGGGGTGGGAGGAAGCATGGGAAAAATTTGGAACAAAAAATTTTGCAAAGGTCAATGTAGAAAAATTACTCATATGTTCTATAAATAAAAAAATTTTAATAAACAAAAAAACAAACTATTATTAATCTCAAGACTGTTTTCAAACAGATTAGATAGTACACATAGTTCTATCTCTTATCAAACCATTCTCTTCAAATTATATTCTTATTGTTTTTAGTTAAAAAGACCAAGGGAAAAAATTCCAGAGATCAATTAAAGGGCATGCTACTGTGACGTGATACCAAATTTGAATCAATTGGAAGTTGAAGGGATTCATTTTGATTATATATAAATATAACATTTACTAACTAACCTTTCCATCCTGTCCATTTTCTTTGTTGCTGACAATGACATAAGTGAAATAATAGTTAAATCCCAAGGAACAAGCCTCAATGTATCAGACAAAAGATTCTAAATAAACACCAGGGAGAAAGCCAGCATCACTAAATGAATGAAAATAAGATGTTCTCTCTTCACAAAAAGACAACAAACAGGGGAGCACATTTCTCATTAGATTAAGAAAAAGTTGCATTTCTTTCACACTTAATCTATATTTCATGACTATCATAATGAAGATGAAAAAAATCCCTCTACTTCATAGTATTTTGCCCAACTAAATCACAAAATGCAAATGATCTACCTAAAATGAGCTAGAAACATATGAAAATTAATGTTTCCCAGCAAAGCAATTGTTTTGTTATTATACTTTTTTTGTGGCTGGTTTACTAATTAGATTACATTTGGCTTTTTTCTTCTTTTTTCCGTCACATTTTTTTCTGGTGACAAGAGAACTTTAAAAGAAAATTCTATGAATAATTTAATGAGTTTCTAAATTTAATTACAAGTTATTATTCCTTTATTATGTATGCATTGTATATGATACCCTACTGGTTGTTGCTATTTGCCCTTCATTTTTGAAAAGGACCATGACCATCAGGAATATGATATTGTGACATGTAAATGAATTGTATTTAAGTGAGAGAGGACTGTACAAAGTCACCAGCCTCACTTTCTCCTCCACAGCATCTGTTCCAATTGACAAGATATAGATCAGAAAGACTGAAGATGGCCCTGAATGCCATGGGAGACCTTGGCTTTTTTAAGCTAAAGCCTTTAAAAAGTTTCAATTTGACTGAGGCAGTGCCCATTCAGTGATAGAATTAGATAATGATTGAGGCAAAGAACGGTCTTTGAACTATTAAAAAATCAATCCAGGAGGGGAAGACCCTTAGCATCTCTGGCCCAAAGTCTCATTTAAAGGATGCAACAGTGAGTAAAATGTACTCCTTGTCCACAAGGCTAATTTAACAGATGGGGTGGGAAGATAACTATATAACAGTATAAAACAAAATTACAAAATTAATCTTTTCTTTAAAAATCATCCAATTTTAACCATAGCACTTAAAAGTACAAAGGAGGTACTGATCATTTTGGAGGGGCTTGCCCAACTAATCCTATACTAATTTTTTTTACTGTGCTATGATAGTATGGCAGTCTTCATATTACAATTTTTTATTGGCTACAGATGAATATTCAATCACACTTTTAAAAATCAGCAGCCAAATAACAGCATTTATTTTCCCCTCTACTCTCTTGGGAATTGCTTCTATTGAACAGTTTCTATTTTGTTTAAAAGTCCAATTGATTGCTAGCAATGTGGATGGACACCTTTTGCTTCTTATTGATCAAGCATGTTAATTTACAGTTTGACAGTATCTTCTCACCAGTGACTTAAATGAAGCCATATTTTTGGCAGCTAATCTCACTTAGATTTCTTTTCTATTCTGAAACATGACATTTAGCACGTTGTAAAAGCTCTTTTTCAATGCTGTTCAATGTATATTTTTGATTTTAAAATAAAATAAAACAACTCATATGTAATGCCAGGTTTAATAGTCCCTTTAACAGGCATTATTGAAAGTTTCTTCCCTTTGAGGATTATATATATAATTTTTCATTAAATTCTCTGATTTTATTGTATTATTTTACAGGAAACCTGGGTGAAATGTCTTGCCCAGGGTCACACAGCCGGTAAGTGGGTGAGGTCAGATTTCAATTCAAATCCTCCTGACTCCAGTCTGGTGCTTTATCCACTGTGCCACTTAAGTTCCCAAGAGTCTGCTTGTAAATAATTGCATGTTGTCTCCCCTCCTAGACTTTGAGGTCCTTGAGGTCAGGGGATGTATTTTGTCTTTTTTTTTTAATCTCTCCCATGATTAGCAACCTAGCACATATTAGGCAATTAATACATATTTATTGACTAATTGACAAATTCGAATTACTATCATGCAAAATTATACCAAGTAAATACATGAAAAAGATTCAGAAAAAATTGCTGTGGGAGATACCAGTTGGGAGGACATCATTACAAAAAGGAAGGAATAAGGAAGGCTTTATGGAAGAGGCAGAGCAAGAAAAAAGGTCAAAACTATTAGTTGAACAAGCTCTAAACTAACTATTAGAATCATGGATTAAATAATCATCTCTAGGAAAAAGAATTCTCAAATTTATTTATCCCACCCTAACAGCTATCCAGTCTTATATCTTTAACTGCCTATTGGTCATGTCAGAAGTCTCTTGAACATCTTTATCTCAAAATGGCTAGAATTGAATTCATGAATCTCTCCCCAACCCTGCCACATACTCCCCTCTTCCCAATTCCCAATTGCTGTCAAAGAAACAATCATCCCCCTAGTCACTTAGGCTCACAATCCAAGTTGATTTTGACTTTTCTTTCTTTCCTCCTCTATCCAACTCCTTGCCACATCCCGTTAATCCCACCTTCACAATATTTCTTTTTCTGATCTCAGCCATCATTCTGGTGCAGACTTTTATGACCTCACTTCTGGACAAGGGAAATAGTCCCAAAAGTATGCAAATCAAAGATTCCCTGATAATAAATCATAATTTCACAACTCCCTCATGATGAGACCCCACATAGGGTCACAAACCACAGTTGAGAAGTCAGGTTGTAGAATAGCTCAAAATTCCTGTATTAATCCTTCGGCAAGAAGCTTTTCTTGGGTTAACGTCAACCTCTGAAATGATCCCCATTTTACAGTGTATATTCCTTCTTCTCACACAGGTAGTTTGCATGCTGACTCATCCAGATTATGAGCTCCCAAAAAGCAGATTAAATTTAAAAATGTGCTTTGTTTTTCCAGCATTCAGTACAGTATCTGGACTACAGCAGGTACATAATGCTTTTTGACTTAATGACTTTACTACAAAGTTAAAACAAAATGCTACTTTCCCTACTTTTAGTAAAGACAGATACTTAATGATGAATTAAGTTTAGTAGGAAGGAGAAACTCTCACCATTGGCAAGACTTGGATAAGTGTCATGAAGAGCCTAGTCCTTGAGCCAGATCATGCAAAAATTTTGAGATATTCTATGACAGCAGCAAAAAGGAAGAGCATCTCAGAAATAGCTCATAAAAATGAACAAGAAAGCATAAATTGATGGTATAAACATCAATCATCTATTTTCCTTTCACTCTTATCAGGACCATTGTTCATCTTGGGGGTAAACCATTTATGACTTTGTGACTATAAATTGTACTTAAAAGAAGGTAGTTTTTTCAGAAGTCAGAGAACTTTGACAGTTCATTTTCCCTTCAGAAATATTCTCATTAGGCTATTTAATATTTTGCTGTCTTTGGTTCTTGATCTCTGAGTTATGGCTCCATGTTTGGAAGAAAAGCCAGTCTAGAGTTGTTGAAACTCTGTTATGAAGAATCAATCCCTATCTAATTGAATCAAATGCCATAGCTGATTTTTACTCATTACTTTGGAATTCGAACTCAAAACTACTCCAAAACAAGCAGACACAACCATCCAGTGATTTTATTGTATGCTCTAAATAATGAAATGGATATGTCTTATATGTTAGGTCATATAGTTCAAAATCATACTGTTTCAAAACATGTAGACCAAATTATTTCTTGACTTCCTTTTCCAGCTCTCATTCACATTATCTGGCTTGTTATATACTGTGATGTTGTAGATTTCATTTTAGCTCCTACTGCGTTCTGCCTGCAGGGCATATATCTAGTCTATATTTCTGACAATCAGCATCTCAGATTAAACTGCAGATGGGTCATGACCAATCCATGAAAAAGAGAACAGACTGGGTCTCATTTTGGAAACTGCCATTCTCTCAATGATTCCAAGGTACTTCTTGTTGATTAAGCACATTTTCTTTACACCAATATTTGCCAGGGATGATATGGAGCTGCAGCTCATGTGATAACATTCTTTTTAATTTTTTTCCCAAATGTTAATTACCTATGTTTTTCTTTTTGAAGCCCCCACATGGGGAAATGAGAAAACATGACAAACAATAACTTACTTATAACACATAAGGATAGTCCAGGCAAATTCATTAGTCATATCCAGAAGTGTGTATTATTTTGCATATTCATTTATCACCTACCTTTCTTTCTTTTTTATGACTCAATTGGGGTTAAGTGACTTGCCTAGGGTCACACAGATAGGTAGTGTCACTGATCTGAGGCCAGACTTAAAAGGAGGCCCTCCTAACTCCAGCCATCTGACTGCCCCACACCTACCTCTCTGTCAGGAGGTGAGCAACAGGTTTCATTATTACTATTGTGAAATCATGGCTGATCCTTGTGGTGATTAGAATTCTTAAGTCTCTCAAAATGGTCATTTTTATAATTTATTGATAAGAGTATAGGTTCCATTTCCTTCACTGTCTCCTCAGGTTTCTCTGAAACTATCTCCATCATCGAATATAGCACAATGGTATTTCTTTACATTCACATGCCTTGATTTATTTTACATTTTTAATAGGAGACCTTCCTTTCTTTATTGGATCTCCCTGAGGTATGGTATAGGTTTATTAGTGATCTAGCTGTATTAAGGTGTCAAAGTACATGAAAGTTTAATAACTGTGGGAATAGTCCTAAATTGTTTTCCAGAATGGCTATACCAATTCACAGCTCACCAATAGTGAATTAATGTACCTGCTTTCTCATTATCACTCAATCATTTGTCATTTTCCTTTTGTGGTCAATATTGCCAATCTTATGAACATATGGTAAAGCCTTTGGATTGCTTTAATTTGTATTTAATTATTAGCACTTTTTTTGTCCTCTATTCTCAGAGATAGCTTGGATTTCTTCACTGGAAAAATGTCTGCTTATATTTGGGCCCATTTATCAATGGACAAATTTCTCTTTTTTTTGCAAATTTATATTAGTTCATTAAATATCTTAGAAAAGAGATCTTTACAAGAGAAACTTGCTGTGAAAATTCCTTACTCAGATACTTAATTTCATCAATTCTATGCAAAAACTTTAACAATTTCCACTATAGGAATTCTCCATTTTATATTCTTTGTGCTGCTCTTTAATTTGTTTAATCATGTACTCATCCATAGATCTGCTAGGTAATTTCTTTGCCCCATTAATTCATTTAAGATATGATCTTTTAAATCTAGATTCTGTATTTTTTGGAACTCATTTTGGTACAGAGTCAGAAGCGTGTTTCTAAACCTAATTTATGGTAGCCTGCTGTACAATTTTTCAGCAATTTTTGATCAAATAGTGAATTCTTATGGCAACTTCTTGGGCTATTTAGTACCCTTGTTTTTGTATATTAATTGCCTAATCTGTTTTATACTTCATCCTTTCTATTTCTTAATCAGTCCCAGACTGTTTTAATGATTTGAAGTAGAGCTTAAGATTTAGTCTTATAGGTTCCCTTCTTTCCCAAGTTGTTATATGTTTGAATGTGTGTCTCTGTGTATATATGCATATTATATATGTGTATATTACATATATATGCACATATATCCTGTCTTACAACTCTTGACAGACAAATTTCCCTTTTATTTATTTTAATTTTTAGTTCTAAAAAGTAATCCTTTGGCAATTTGATTGCTATGACACTGACTGAATTAATTTAAGTGCTAATGGATTTTATTATATTGATTTTGACTTGCCATAAGTAATGAACAACTCATTTCTCCAATTATTTTGTTCTATATTTCTGTAAGCAGTGTTTTGTAGTTTTATTCATGAAATTCCTTTTGTATATTTTAGGAGGAACGCTCCAATTATTTTATATATTGAGTCATTATTTTAAATGGGATTTCTCTAACTCTTTCTGTGAGTTTTATTGGTAATAAAAAATAAATGTTGGTAAGTTATAAAGGCTTTTTTGTATTATGCAAAATCTGCTAAATATTTTAATTTTTAAGTGATTTTAGTTGACATTCTAGAGTTCTCCGTGTCATTCTATCTACTGTAAAATTGACAATTTTGTTTCTTTTCCTACTATTATTCCCAGAATTTGTTTGTGTACTATTCCTATAGCAAGCAATTCTAAGGCTATATAAAATAATAGTGATCATAATGATCATCTTTTTCTTACCCCGGGTCTTAATAGAAATTACTCTAATTTATCTTAATTATCTAGATTATTTGGTTTGGGTTTTAACTATTTTTTTAAGTTCACTTATGCTTAATGTTTTCTTTTTTTTTTATTAGAAAGGAGTGTTTAATTTTGTTACAAACTTTTTCCACATCTACAATATAGTCATATGCTCTGTTTAAAAAGTTACTGTGGTCAATTATGTTTATAGTTACCTAATATTAATGAATGCTGCATCTTTATGTAAATATAAATCCAACTGGGTTAAAGTAAATAATCTTTTTATATGTTAATTTAGCTTTTTGTTAATATATTGTTTTAAAATTTTTGAATCAGAGAAGGAATTTTGTAGGATTCTTTTTATTTTTGTTTTTCAATTTAATATTGGAATTAATTAGAGCCCTTCAAAATTCATCTGATTCTTCTTGGGGTATTAAGGAGGGGAGATATTAATTTATCTGACCCAATTCAATAACCATTTATTAAGTGTCTAATAAGTACCAGAAATGGTGCTAAGCTCTGGGGATACAATTAATAAAAAGACCAAAAAATGGAGGTAGAAAAACTGATAGAAGGGAAGATACCAGAAGTCATCTTATTTTATGGAACTGAAACCAGGCAGAGCAACAGATGCAGAGAAGAGAAATTCATTTTCTGCCCACAATAAAGAAAGACCTTGAGAGCAGTTTGGTACTCAATCCCTTAATTTTCTAGTCAAACACTGAGGAAGGTGATATCAATCAAGACTTGAATCAGCAGCACCGTAATGAGATTAGAGATTAAAAACTTAACCTACAAAAGGCATTTTGCTTATGGAGTGGAACTGAGCCACAGATGCTGATGCCAAATGGAGTGGTTGTTTTTTATGGATGTTTAAATTCTCTATTTTTTATGTGGTTAATCTGGATATTTTCTATTTCAAAAATATTCATATATTCCATGTGCCATTAGTTTTATTGACATAGAGTTAGGCAAAATTATTTCTAATAATATTCATTTGTTGGGAATTCTTTTCATTTTTAATGCTGGAATTTTGCTTGACTTCTTTTTAAAAATCAGACTAGCTAGGGACTTAATTTTTATGTCTCTGATTTCCTAGTTTTATTTATTAATTCATTTATTCTTTCAATTTTATCAGTCTTTATTTTTCAGTATTTCTATTTTGGTGTTTAATTGAAATTTTTATATTTTGAAGAATACTATGATTAACTAAGATTTTTAAAATTTATTAACTTTTTAGGACTTTTAAAGATGTATGTCCAATTTGTTTATCTGTTCTCTCTATCTTCTCTGTTAGAGAAAGTGTTTAGACTTATAAATTTCCTCCTGCAGCTGTTTTAGCTATGTTTCTTAAATTTTGCCTGGTTGTTTCATTGTTATTATATTTAAACATTTTCTATTATTTTTATGCTTTGTTTTAGTCAATTCTTAAGTATTCAAATATTCAATTCCTAATTGACATTTTTCCCAAAAGCCCTTTATTGAGCATGTATTCTGTAGCATTTTGGTCAGAAAAATACAAATTTTGCACTTATTTTATATGTTTATATGTGTTATATATAGGTTTATATGTTTATACATGTTATATATAGGTTTATATGTGATAATTCATCCATAATTTTCACTAAGGTGCCTTAAACACCCAACAATAAGTGTACTTCTATTCTCATTCATTAGTTGCCAGAAATCTATTATATCTAAACTTCCTGAAATCATATTAAAGTACTTAACTTCTTTCTTTTTCTTTCTTCTTTGTTTAGATTTGTCTTGCCTTTCACAGGAGTACACTAAATTCCTCTACTATCATAGTTTTATTGAGCTGGTTTATTACTTCTTAATTGACTCCTCTTACTGACTAATCTTTCCACTACTCAAGACTGGTTCAATTAAGAACTGTAGCATATCATAGAGATCAAACAGTGGCCCTTTTTTATCCTTATCCTCCATGAATTTTCTGCTTGTTTTGAAACAATATGGCATTCCCAAATATGGGGCTTTACTTACCCTTTTTTTTTCTTCTGGTTTTCTTGCTTGTCTGACCACTTCTCAGTCTCCTTTGTGAACCATTTATCTCTTAGCTTTAGCATCAATCAATGTCTCTCAGTTCTTTGATCTGAGACTTCTATATATACATTCTCTCTCCTGTTGATTTCATCCATTTCTGTAGATTCAGCATGTCTAGGCAGATTATTACATCTATATGTAATCTGAAGCTAAACACATCCACCATGGAACTGATCATATCCCTCACCCCTACTCCTTAAATATTCTCCTTTGCTAGCTTCTCTATTTTGTCATTGCTATCTTCCAAGATAACCAGACTTGAAATTTCCAAGTCATCTCTAATCTTTCCATCTCCTTCTTCCTCCATTCCTATCAGTTGTCAAATCTTGTCGATAGAGCTTTTGTATTCATCCTTTCTTTTTGATTCCCACTATCACCAATTTTTTCAAGACATAACTTCTTTCCATGAAAATTATAACACTTTATTATCTGTCCAATCCAGTCTTTTGCTTCCACATTTTTCCTTCACTTAACTAAAATAATGATGATAATAATAAACTTGGTAATACACAGGTCTAACCATATCAACAACCTATCAAAAACTTTCAGTGACTTCCTACTGCCTGTAAGAGAAATACAAATTTCTTGATCTGGTATCTAAAGCCCTTCACAATCTGGTTCACCCTATCTTTATGGTGTCATTTCATATTCTTCCTTTACATGGTTCTAGTTTCCAGTTAAATCACATTATGAATCACTCCACAAACTTGGCAGGCTGTCACTTCTCTTTATGCAGATGAAAAAGCCTTTCTCCATAGCTGAATCTTCACTTTCCTTCAGGACTCAGCTTATGTACTGTCTACTCTCTGAAACCTTCTCCCATTCCTTTATTGTTACTGGTCTTTCTCACATTACATTGAGCTTACTCATTTGGATGAATATTATATTCAAACTCTGTCCCCATTCATATTAGTAGAATGTAAACTCCTAGAGGGAAGGGATCATTTCAGTTTTGTCTTCATACTATCCAAGTATTTAATGAATTGACTTTTTCTTAGGTACCTAACAAATGCATTTTGAATTGAATTGAATAAAATCCCAAAGACACCAGAAAAAACACGTGATTAATAGAAGTGACCCATAGTTAGTAAAAGAGCATAAACTCTGGAAGTAGAGTATCTAGATTAAAATCCTGTCTGTGATGCTTCCTACCTGTGTGACTTTGGAGTCAAATTGCAACCCATTTGGACCTCAGTTTTCTCTTCTATAAAATGAGGGTGTTAGTCTGGAAGTCCTGTGAGGTACCATTCAGCTCTAGATCATGGGTCAAAATTGCAAATGACATCACTAAGGATATATTTGACTGCAGGAGGCTGTGGGACAGTTGCATGAGAGAAATTGAAATCTAATTGTTATCAGCATATGCATGCTATATTAATAAAATAAGAAGGCTAAAAACTCATTGAATAGGTCTTCTATGGAGGATTTATAAAATGATATGCATATTACCATTTGACCCAGCAGTGTTTCTACTGGGCCTACATCCCAAAGAGATTTTAAGGGAGGCAAAGAGACCCACATGTGCAAAAATGTTTGTGGCAGCCCTTTTTGTAGTGGCAAGAAACTGGAAATTGAAAGGATGCCCATCAATTGGAGAATGGCTGGATAAATTATGGTATATGAATGTTATGGAATATTATTGTTCTGTAAGAAACAACCAGCAGGATGATTTTAGAGAGGCCTGGAGAGACTTGCATGAACTGATGCTGACTGAAATCAGCAGAACCAGGAGAACATTATACACAGCAACAAGACTATACGATGATCAATTCTGATGGACATGGTTCTCTTCAACAATGATATGATTCAAACCAGTTCCTATTGTTCAGCGATGAAGATAGTCATATACACCCAGAGAAAGGCTTGTGGGAACTGAGTGTGGACCACAACACAGCATTTTAATGCTTTCTGTGAATATTTCCATGCATTTTGTTTTCCTTCTTAGGTTGTTTTTTTCCTTCTCTTTCTAGATCTGATGTTTCTTGTGCAGTAAGAAAACTGTATAGATCTGTATACATATATTGGATTTGTCATATAATTTATCATATTTAGCATGTATTAGATTACCTGTCATCTAGGGGTGGAGGGTGGGGGGAAGGAGGGAAAAAGCTTAGGAAAAAAAAGTTTTTTGCAAAGGTCAATGTAGAAAAATCACTCATATGTTTTGTAAATAAAAAGCTTTTAATAAAAAATAAAATAAAATAAAATGATATGCACAAGAATTGCACAAGATTAGAAAATACAAATGAATAATGAGCTCCCTGGGTTAGAGATCCATATTCAAGAATGAGAATCCTTGTTGCATATGTGATTCTATTTGGTCCAAACGCTAAAGGGAAAAAAATCCATATAATCAGGCAATTATATGATAATCAAAATATAAAATTATGTATGCTGAAGAGATGTTGTTTATTATCTGGCACATTAATTGTCTGAATAATTCTCGAGTTTGGCATCTAGTTGGCTTGTTTTCCCATTAACATGTGTGTTTTTATTTTAGAAGCACACACCTGTCACTGTTGTTATACTTTGATTAACGGTAAGAAATGTTTTCCTTCTCATTGGATTTTGATTGATTTGATATCTCTAAGAACACTTGGGAATGATAGGAGTTGATTTCAATTTGATGAACTGTGATAGCACTCTCTGTGCACCATTCTTAATTGGCTTTATTCTTTTGAATTCCCATCCTACAGAATAACCATTTATAGCAAGGTCAGATGATATAATAAATTTGAAGCATTCTGAATGTTTTAATATGCTATGAAAATGTTAATCATTTAAAAATACTTATTACTATCAGTGATATTCAAGCCATTTTCCCTTTTAAAAGTAGCCTGATAATTTTCTTTCACCATCAACATTTATTATTATTATTTTTGAAAAAAGAACATGAGAAAGAGTTCATACTGCTGAAAATACTGTGAGTGCTTCCAATACATATTCTAGTCCTCTCTAAATAGAAATCTTATGGGGGTTTTTTGGGGGTTTTGGGTTTTTTTTTTTTTGTTTTTTTCTGGATCCGAATTGGAACCACAGGAAGTAGGGGCAAAACCTTAAAATTAAAACTAAAAATTATGCTTGATATTTATTGGTGAAAGAAAGTAACTAGTCTTTGCACTAATATGCAAATATGATCCACACCTCCTACATACTGCAGCTGGAAGGTAATGGAGTGACCCAGTTAATAGAAATATCCATGGGTGTGGCCAAGGAGAAAACATATAGGACTTAGGTAGGAATTAGGCTCCAGAAAAATTAAATATATTTAACACAAAATATCATGTCTTGTTAAAATCATAACAACTCTTTTCTCATGACAAAGTTGTGTTTCTCTCTACTGCCTGCTTTTGTCTCTTTTGCTTTAGCATTTTTCTAAACCCCCACCGAAGACAAAGTGGTAGGATTTTATTACAAACCCAGAGATGAGTAATGACATCCTCACAGACCTTTCCCAGTCATGTATCATATCCAGCTTACCTGATCAAGTATCCTGGAGGTCAAGGGGGAAGAATCCAGAAAGGGTTGGTTGCCAAGCCAGATGTAAATCAGTTCCCATCCCAGATGTTTCCCTGGGGATATTTGAGAGGGAAATTAAGTATCCTCGGGTCAAAGTACAAGAGCAAAGAATTCCTTAGGCAATAACTAGACACAGAAATGTCTGAGACAAAAAATTAGGGAGGAATAGGCAACTGAGGATAATGTGGGAAGCTCATACTGCTAATATAATAGCTTTCTGTGTCTGACTGTGTCTACTTTCTGTTTCCATACATCTATCTTTCTCTCCCTCTCTTCCTGTCCCTATTTCTCTTTTTGTCTCTACCTTTTCCTGCTTAGTTCCCTCCCACATTGGCGTTGATAAGTCTATTACTGTAATTAAGAACTAGCAGATCTGTTTTGCAGTCTCAGTAGTTTGGAAAGATCTTTTAATTGACTCGTGTCCTGTAAGACAAAGGTAGCAGTCCACCTGATGGTCCAAGGTGCTACTAATGTGTGAATTTCTGACTATAGGAGGAAGATTCAATTATGGACCAAGTTCTTGTGTGGAATGGGATCTATTTTTTCCTTCCTATATACTGAAGCCACCATAACAGCAGCTCTGAGGAGATTTACCTACTTGAGTGGAAGAAACATTACCTTTAATATAGCATATTAAAACTCCTTTTGTTTGAAAGAGATAGCTTTAGGGACTTCCTTCCGGGGGTGGAGCCATGGTGGCGGAGATCAGACAGGATTCTCTGTAACCTCCTCTAACCTCCCCTCAAAACAACAAAATATGAAGCCTCTAGACTGATTCTGAAGCAAAAAAATCCACAATATCCGGAGAACAACACGATTCTAGAAGAAGATACTCTGGAAGAACCTCAAAACAGGTCTGTTTTAATGGGGCAGGGGGTGGCCTACTGAACCTAGACTGCAGCACAAGGAGACCGGGGCAGGGAGCTGGAGCAGGGAGCTGGAACAGGAGTCAGAACAGGAGTGGGAGCGTTGTGCTTTTCACACACCTGGGAGTCTTCTGCGGGCCTCTTGGAACAATTTGTCCTGATTGTGGGCAGGTGGTTTGGAGGGTCTGCCTTTTGAGGGGGATAGATTGTGAACCA
>JAJPUD010000698.1:0-23480 GCA_023553655.1 Myrmecobius fasciatus | reverse complement strand
ATCTAGGAGTGGGGGGCGGGGGGAGGGAAAGGAAAAGCTTGGGAAAAAAAGTTTTTTTTGCAAAGGTCAATGTTGAAAGGTCACTCATATGTTTTGCAAATAAAAAGCTTTATTAAAAAAAAAAGAAAGAGATAGCTTTATTTGCATCAGATCAAAACTGCTTGGAATCTAAACTGTCCTGTTAAAAGTTCATCTGGTGTTCTCTTTCTACCTTGTAAGAAGTCTTACAGTGTTCTTTTCACCCTCTTCAGTGTCTCCTTCCACTTCTAACCCATACACTCTTAAGGTAATGGTAGTTGCTTCCAGGACTACTTTCAGTATAGTCATTAGCAATTGCACAATGCGGGCTATCAACAATAAGATAAAAGTTGTTTCTTGGGTGACTGAGAGGTGCAGGACTCTAATAACAGTTGCCTATGTTTATAAGGCCCCTGGATCTTGAATGTGGACAAAATCCAAGAAGCCCAAAGTATCAATCATGGGGTCAGAATTGCTATGTTATATGTAAGTTCAACCATGCATAATCATGGAAATGAGCATTTGCCAAACCTTCAAGGTTATACTGAAAAGGGGAAGTTTTTGAAAGTAGCATCATGAGCAAGATTCACTCCTTTCTCCAAAAAATGCAAAAATCTGTTGCTGAGCTATATCCAACTCTTTGTGATCCATTTACCATTTCTTGGCAGAAAAACACAGGAATGGTTTGCCATTTCCTTCTCTAACTCATTTTACATATGGGGAAACTAAGACAAAAGAAGACCAAGTAATTTTTCCAGATTCATACACCTAATAAGTGTATGAGGTCATATTTGAATTCAGGAAGAGGAGACTTTCTGCTTCTAGGTCTGGCACCTTACCCACTGTGCTACCTATCTGCTCCATGCAAAAACAGTTCTGCCTTAAGTTGTACTCTGCCTCTGTTTCTTATTCAATATTCACCAGAAATAGTCATGTTCTATCTTGCAACATAACTGGCTGTGCTATTCTTCAATATATTCTACTTTGTGAAATATCAAGTTCACACTGTACTTTACATTCACTTTTTGGAAACAAGAACATAACTCTTACCATTGGGCAATCCACTTAGCCTTTGATACTACATGTTAGGGAAAAGGCAAGAGAGATCAAAATCTTTGAAATTCTTCCCTTGTATTCAGGACATCTTCATGTGTCTAATCTATAAAATTAGAAGATTGGGCCAGATCATTATTTAGGTATATTTTTGCATCCTTTTTAAAATGAATAATTTTGTTTCATTTTAAAGAGTCAGTCATTAAAAATACATAATTTTAAATTTGAATCATCAACAGGAAAATGCTAAAATATTCCTGACTAGGATGAACACTCCAAAACTCAGCCACCTTCCTAAAATTGATCTGAAGGATTTCTCATCAGAACAGAATCTAAGAGTTTTCAGATAATGATTAGATATCTAAAGCTGGAAGCAAAGATCATCTCCTCCTACTTCTTCATTTTACAGATGAGAAAACAAGCCATTCTGCACAATTCCTAAATGATTTTATTAGGTTATTTTAATCACATTTTTTCTCGTATCTTTATTTACTATGTAAGCAGTCCAGCTAAAAACACACTCAGGGTATATTCATACTCTCTGATTTTATTCAATCATGGGAGTCATCCCAATTAGAATTATTTCATGAAAACCAATCCAACATATAAAATGAAATGAATATCTAACAATACTGAGTTTTATATGTATCACATTCAATCTTCTTCAACAAATAATTAAATAGCTTATTTATTACACACCTATTATATGAAAGCCATTGTATTAAATGTTGGGCATACAAAGACAAAAATAAATCCTCAAGAATTGTACCTTCTGATAGATAAAACAGCAGTGGAACATATTAGTGAACAGAAGCTAAATTCAGTAATAGAATTTGGTGGGAAAATTTGGTGGGAAAAATATCTAATGATCCAACAAAGGAGATTGAGAAGTAGGGCTTCAATAGATAAAAGGCAAACAAAGAGCAATTAGGGCCAGAAAAATCAGGGAATAACCCATAGGAGAGGGTAGTCAGTGATATCAAAAAATGAGCAGAAGTTGAAAAAAATCAAAATTAAGAAAAGTACCTTGAATTTAGCTGTTAAAATGATGTTTATGATCTTGGGGAAAACAATCCATTGATGGAGTGAGAAGTTAGATATTCAGAGTTTTAAGAACTGATTGAGAGATAAGGCACTGAAAGTTCAAACTGTAAATCAGTTTTCCTCATTTTCTTTATTGGAATTGGGCCAGAAAATGTAGGGGGTAAAAGGGATAGTGTAGACATTTGAAAGGATGGCAACTCAAGCGTGTATTTTTTTTTTTTTAAGGAAGGAGACCTGTAAACAAGAAAGGATTTAAAAAAATAAGGAGGGAAAGAGTAAAAAGAAGAGAAAAGGGATGATTAAATGGGCAGACTCAGAAAGGAGATGACAAGGAATAATTATAAAAAAGCATAAGTGGAAAGTTTGGTCTTGGGAAGAAGAATGCCAACTTTTTATCAGAGTGGGGCAAAGGAGGCGGGGAATAGGATAATGTTGAGATTGCAATTTGAAGTTGTATTGCTATTATTTTCCAAAATGTGACACATGCAAACAAAGAAACTGAAGACAGAAAACAACGATTTCACTCTGACAGCAACTGCTAATCACAGCACTAATCTTCCCATCTAACACTGGACATCAATACAATAGAACTAGTGAAATCATGTAAGGAGCACATAGCATTATTGCAAAATACAAGCAATTCTCTATTTTATGTGAGCCTTTTTAGAGAAGTAATCACCATCCTTTACAAGCAGGAGAGAACCATTTTAATGACAAAAACTTCTCAGAGAATTAATTCGACCAATATTGGTGCAGTATTAATTGAAAGAATACATAATAACAAAATTATAATTAAGTAATGCTTTTAAATGAATTTGTTTACTAATCAGAGTAACATCTGCACACACTATACATGTGTATTTATATTATATGTGTATTTATTACATTTCTACATGTTATATGTATATGTATCAGTCATATATATATATATAATATGTAAGTATATATTGCTATTTTCAAATAAATACATAATATATAATTATGTGTTATATGTTATGTATTTATTTGAAAAATAACAACTTATGTGTTAAATATAATTCCCCTGCAGGGGGTGTGTTTGCTAAATAAAGGTCAAAGTATTAATAAATTTTCTTGTTTTATTGAAATATTTTCATTTTTTATACCACCTTCATTTCCAAAAATACTTCTCACCATCTCCTGACCATAGATCCATTCCTGCAAAAAAGAATCAGTGATGGGGAAGAGCAGCTTGGAAAAGCCAAGCAACTTCTCAACAAATTTGTCAATCAATTTCTGCAATGTTCTGCCTCTGGAGCACATATTCCTTTATAGACCACTTCTAATAACTGTATCCTCTCTCTCTTCAGAAATACAGAGGTACAGAGCCAACAGTCTAGGAACCAGTACCTAAATTTACCTAATTGTAAGATTTTGAAATAGAAGAAACCTAGGAAATAAACTGGTCCAACCCCATTCATTTAGCAAATTAAGAAACTGAAGCTGTGAGAGAAATAAACACTTGCCCATACTTATACAGCTAATGAAGTTCAAGAGTCAGAACTAGAATTCAAGTCTTTTCAGAGGATTAAGTCTCACCAAGTAAAGTGAAAAGAAATATGAATGGAAAAGAAAAAAAAAAGTAGTATCTTGAACTAGTAATGAAAGGCCGTTGAGAATTTCTCCAATCTTATTTATGATCTGATGTGTAATTTCAATGATAATAACACTAGGTCTTTTCTGTCCTCCACTGTTGTTGCTCTATTCTCTGATCTAAATCTCCAGATACCATGACCAGAAAGAGTTAAATCATTCATTTCTAACCCCAGCCTCTGAATCCATGGTTCTTATCCTAGCCAATATCTGCCCTATGGCCTCCATGTCTACCATTCCCTCCGTCTCTCTCCATTCCACCCAGCCCCCACACACATCCCCTACCAAGTCTCATTTCCACCTCTCCCTCTCAGACCTATAATCAAATAAAAAGTACCACTGCCTCTACAGAAGACAATTGATTTTTCAAACTAAAACACTTCTCAATGGCTAGATCCTTTCTCCATTATAATACAAGCTCTTTGAAGACATACAGTTCTTACTTTTGTACTTGTATCCTTTGCAAATAGTAAATGTTTAACAAATGTTTTCCTTTATTCATACGTTTAACAGACAGGACAAAATGGTAGTGAATGGGTGGAACACGTGTCAGCTAGCATTGCACCCCAGCTGTTCCACTACACCTGTGCCTCTCCATCATATCTGGGGCTGTTTTAATCAAGATGGAATAGAAGCAGGAAATCAGCTCCCTGATCTCTTGAATGCTGATCTCTAAAGGAACCTCTCACTGTTTCTATCATCTATTTCTTCCATAATTGGACATTTTTACCAGAGCATTATAGCAAGAACAGAAAGACTAGGGGGTAGTCATGGGAACAACTCTTCCTCACAACATTATTTTCAATTCCAAGCTCTTTAGGAAAGAGGGGGTCACAGAGTGCATTCATTTTCCCCTTTCCTTTCTATTATTTCTGCTTCTAGGGACAATCACAGATAAAAAGGAATAATTATTAACTCCTGTGAAATAAGAGTCAAAAATGTAACTTGGCTGCCAGAAAAGCTGATGTGATCTTAGACTGCCCTATTAGAAGCATTGTATGGGATGAGCTGGGTAATAAGTTCCATTGTATTATTTAGAGCACTGCCCATCAAGGGCACTCATCTTTCCGAACTGATTTGGACCTTTTCAATGTCCACCTATTCTGCGCCTAGACTCTGGTACTGAATGTCTATCCATTGAAATCTGATTCATCCTGCCAGGCCAGTCACCTTCTTAATGACATCTTCTCTGGTCCCTAAGTCACCTTAATTCCCCTCCCTTTTGTCAGAAATCATTTTCCTCTTTCAATCTCTCATGAAACCTATGTTTTAGCATTTATATATATATATATATATATGCATCTGTATATACACATATATACAAATATACACACATATATGTGTGTATATATAAATATCAAATCATTTTATCATAACTTTCTATGAATATTATATACATATATACTAATTTATTAACATAATCATCTAATATCACTGTGTATAATTACTATTATTTGATATTTGGTATATTGTTATTTATTAACATTATTATATGTTATAATAATATAATGGTATTACTTAACTATGCACATGAAAGAAAACCCTGAGAATAAGAAAGCATATTCAAACGATCACATCCCCCACTTTCAGTTATCTTACTGTTTACCAGTGAGAGGTAGGGGATAAGGATATACCATCCATAATAATATGCATAACTCATTTTAAAACATATCCATAGTAATGCAAATTAATTTCCAGGGAAAGAAAATAATTATCACTTGTAAGAGAGAAGTATAGTTTCAGAGGTCAGAAATAGTTCTGAATGGGGCGAAATTAAGGGAAGATGAATATCAGGTCAGTGTCAGGAGGGATTTTCTAATTAAGAGATATCCAGAAATAAAAGGTTTATCTTATATAATAGTGAATTCCTTGTCACTTACAGTGTTCAGGCAGAAACTGGAGAATCATCGATCTCTGGCTTCCTTCCAGACTCAGCTCACTTCTGCAGGTCTTTCCAGGGCTCCCCAGGTCCTTGAATCTTTCTCTCTAACATTATCTACTACTCAATATGTGCTTTGAATGTGCCTGTTTATCTACACTTTATCTCCATCATTAGAATATAAGTTCTTTGAGCCTCTCCTTTCTTTGAATTCCCAGCACTTTGCAATGCTTAGTATATGCTTAATACATACTTGTTGATAGATTGATGTTCAAGAAATGATTCCTGCAGTAGGAAGGAGATTGCATCAATTGCCTCAAAGAGCATTTCTACCAACTCAAAGATTCTATAATTCAAAGCTTTGGGCCAACAGTTTAAAAATATTTATGAGTATTAGAAATGCAATGATGATGGTAGTATATCAGAGCAATCTGGGAGTAAAGGAATAATGCATTTTAGTTCCATATCCATAATCAAGATGAAATGTCAGAGATATATTTCAAATCCTTATCTTTTAAAAAAGACTTCATATCTTGAAATGCCAGTGCTATCAATTAAAATCAGTTAATTGATTAGCATAGATCCCCAAAACAAATATATTTCAAAACCAATAATAAATTTTATTGCTTAAATCTATGAGTGAAACTGAATTTTAACAGCAATGGATATCTCAACCTAAGGCTACTACAAGTTGATTAGGCTTAATTTGGCATTAGGAGTACCAGCTATGATGATGATGATATATTTATATTTATTAAACATTTTAAGGTTTTCAGTGTGCTTTCTGTATATTTCACTTGTGGTTGTTATTAAATCATTTCAGTTGTATCCAACTCCGTGACCCCATCATTGGCAAAGACACTGGAATGGGTTGCCATTTCCTTCTCATTTCATTTTACAGATGAGGAAACTGAGGCAAACAGAGTGAAGTGACTTGCCCAGAGTCACATAAGTGTCTAAGGCCAGAGTTGAATTCACAAGGATGAGTCTTCCTTACTCAAGGACCAGCTATGGTACTATGATGCCATTATGGTTCTCCTAAGTTCTCCCTTGAGCTAAATAATAACACTGTAAGTTAATAACTAATGTCCAATTTACAGAGAAGAAAACTGAGACTCAAGAGCCAAGTGACTTAACCATGTTTCCCTGTTTAGCAATGTCTAAAATGGGATTTGACCTCAGAATTCCCTACCAAGTCCAATGTTCTACCTACTTTGTGGTCAAGAAGACTTCATTTAAAAAAATAACATCTTTGTATCAGAATTTTGTATAAATTTTCTCTGCTTCTAGACATAAAACATTCATCAGGCAGTGATCATTCACATGGAGAAAACCATTCTTCAAATTGCAGGATGGAAGACGTGTGATGATGCTTTTAATTATATAATTAGTAATTTAATTCTTAGTTATTTCATTATTATTACCAGTCATTGACATTTATATAGCTCTTTAAAGATTGTGAAACATTTACATGCATGGTCTCATTTTCCCCAGTTGCTTTAAAATTTGCTTCATTTTATGCTTCTTTATATTTTTAGGAACTTCAGTTTTCTCCATTTGTGCAAACCTGAAGGATGTCTTTTTTGGTGAAAAACTTTCCACATCTCCCTTCCTGGCCTTCACTGATAATTGTTTTCAGTGTCCGAAAGTGATCCAGGTCCCAAAAGATCTACGTCATCTTATGGAAAACCAGGTTGTTTTTCTTAAAAGTTTTTAGTTTGTGCTTTGAAGGAGTAGTGCCCAATCTGAACAAACTAAAAAAATAAATGAGAATTTCATTTGTTTTGCTTTTTAATTAAAACCACTGAACAGAACAGAGTTTGCTATACACTCTTGACCAAATCCTAAGCAGTAGAAAGCCCAGAATCGAAGTTCCTTCTGCATGGGGGCATCTAGAACTTGTCCCCTCCCTATTTGTTCATCTCTCATGCTTGGGACACTCTGTGCACAGAAATAGAAAGGGGACTAAATGATGTACATTCACCTTTGGTTGGAGTATCAAAGGATGCTCTGATGCTCACTTTAATCCTCAGCCCTTCTGAGTGGCCAGTTTCCCCACCATGCTATAAGTTCCCCAAAAACTATTGCCTTTGTCTTTAAATGACTTGGACCCCAAAACACTGACCCACAGACTGTATGTTGTCAGGAGAAAAAAGGTTGAGTAATCATGGGGAGACAGATCCAGCTTTGCTTATCTCCTGCTCTGGAACTTGGCAGGAGCAGCAGCTGCATCTCCTAAGCCAGGCCTGCATGGCCTCTGACCATGCCACAAAATGGCAGCCAGATGGAATAAAGACATTTGAATCCCAAACAATCTCATCAGTTCTCCTCAGTTTTTCTTTTCCCTTTTCTCTCAGTAGCCAGTTTTCTGCTCTATTGTCTAACTGAGGATTAAAGTGAGTATCAGAGCATCCTTTGATACTACAACCAATGATTCAGTCCCCTTTCTATTGTAGTGAACTGGTCCAAGAATGATTGGGCAATTATTGAGTGCTTGCAACGTGCCAGGTACCCAACTAGGTGTGTGTGTGTGTGAGTGTGTGTGTGTGTGTGTGTATGTGAAGATGAAGATGACATTGTTCCTTCCCTTGGATAATCTTATACTCTTTTGGTGGGAAATAGTCCAATCCAATCAATTTAATACACATTTGTTAAGTGCCTACTATGTGCTAGACATTGTCCTAAGTACTAGGAAAACAATTAAAAGTACTAGGAAAACAATTAAAAAATTAAAAACACTCTCTGTCCTCTGGGAGCTCATACTCTAAAGGAGAAACAACACACAAAAGGAGGGAGGACACCAGAATAGCTTGTTCCTTGGAGTTCAAACCAAGCAGGGCCATGGATGCAAAGTAGAGTGAGACAGAATGTATGGACAGAAATTGTAAAGCAAAATGCACACAAAAGTATTTTTAGGGAGAATATCTCATATTGGTAGAATCAGGATGAGTATCCTATGATGGTGGCCCATGAGCTGGGCTGGATTTGGAGATGAAAATATCTAATTTTAAACCAAAGAATCAAGGATTTTGAGCTGACAAGAACCTTCAAGGTCATCCAAGGCAGCCACATCATTTTTACAAATCAGAATTTTTGATGTTGTTCAGTCATTTCATTCGTGACTGATTCTCTGTGGCAGAGATATGGGCGTGGTTTGATATTTCCTTCACCAGCTCATTTTTTCAGATGGGAAAACTGAAACAAACAGGGTTAAGTGATTTTTACAGGGTCATACAACTAGTATATGTCAGAGATCAGAGCCTCTTGACTCCAGGACTGGTGCTCTACCTACTGTGCCATATAATCAGAATCCTGAAGCTCAGAGCAATGAAGGGACTTACCCAAAATTACAGAGTTAGTGAATGTCAGGAACAGAAATCATAAAGGTCCAACTTCATCATTATATTGTCATTGCAGCTCCCTAGATGCATGGTATTGCATGGTACCCAGAGTGTCAGGTAATTGGAGAAAGCTTCCAAAGAAGTGTCTGCCAGAATCTTCCACAATCTGCACTCTTAGGTTCAAATCCCAATTGGAGAATGCTGCCTGACCTTTTGGGTTTGGGGCTGGGCACCTTCTGAGACCATGAAGGGTAAAACTGCCTCCTCTGCTTTGAGTCTTGAAGGACTAAAGGTAGGAGTCAGGGGAAGCAATGGGGCAAAAACCCAAGACTTTGGTAATGGATTTGGAGGCCAGACAGTCCAGGGAACCTTTGACACCAACTTGAGCTTTCAGTTTGCCACAATCTTCACAAAAAAAATGACTGCTGTGTGATGAACAATTAGAGTCTGAGAATCACTGATGGAGAAAGTGAAAAAGTTCTCAGACCCACCAGATCACATATCCTTTATGATTACCCAATTTAAATTTCACATTTGTGTTTCCTAGTAGCAGAGTAACCTGACTCAGTAAATATATTTTCACAGGTTATCACACATGATCAAGGCGAATAATCTTAATTTAAAGCTAACAAATCATTAACAAGAGTCCACAAAACAGAACCACCTTAATTAATGACTATGCTTTTTAGCCCTCTATTTCAGACTTGGACCCTTTTCTTGACAGAACTAATTTCTTTGAGAAGTGGGCTTTCTTTAAGACAAAATGGATTGTTTTCTCTCTTTCTTTCTCTCTTTCTCTCTCTGTCTTTGTCTTTTTCTCTCTGTCTTTCTTTCTATGTGTCTCTCTTTCAGCTGTATCTGTCTGTCAACTCTGTGTCTCATTTGTTCTCTCTCCATATATACATATGTATATTTATATGTGTTTATGCATGTAAACACACACATATGTGCATATATAATCCTTTGTATGTATGTACATGTTGTGTATGTTATATACATGTGTATATCATGTGTGGTACATGTGTACACATAGACATCCATATATGTACGCCTGTATGTATGTAAATGCATATCTATGAATACACACACACATATATGTATACACACATTATAAATATATATACATGCATACTATATATATGTATGTGTGTATATATATATAAAGATATATATATATATGTATGTATATATATATATGTATATATATATATATATATATATATGTACAGATCTAATGCACTGCAAACTGGCCTCAAAGTCACTACTGGATTTTAGCCTTATATTGACAGAAATCCTGGGCAAATCCCTTGATTGCTAAGCAGCATCTTCCTTTCCAAGAAAACTCTTTTTTAATATTTGCCAATATAGAGCAGATGATTTACATTAATCTAATGAATTCCTTACCATTAATGAAATTGCAGGTCAGTTCAGTAATGATGACAACCATGATGATGATGATGATGATGATGGCATGATGTGGGGCACAGAAGTTACATCAATATTAATGTATTTAGCTCAAAATATTCAGACTCTGTGACTTCATCAATGTGACATTATCTTCAATGACATAAATGTCACGTCTCCCCTAAAATTCTACACCTATAGATCAGCTTCCTTATTTTTGAGATGGGGAAGGTGAGCCCAGAGAGATTAAGAGACCTGGTCATTTATATATCAATTTATGTTTTGCAATACCCTTTGCATATATTATAAATTATTTCAATTTCTTTTTCGCTTATTAACTTTTTTCTCGTTAGTCCTTGGACAATGTAGTCCCCTTCAGTCCGCAATTTGATTCACACAAGGAGGCAGAAAAGGAGGTGGATATTAGAGGCTATTTGACTTGGGGCACCTTATTCCTTGGACTTGAAACCTGCCCATATGTGAGTAAAGGGAGTAATTGCAAATATTTTCCTTAACACCACACTGAAGTAGAATCTGCCATGTTTTTCGTTCTTGATTTTTTAATCATCTGCTAAAAGTTTAGTTGCTTGTCTCTCCTCAGTCTGAGGCTGACCAGTGATGGAAGGTTCCCTATTATGACTGGCTGTCACATTTTTATCAATTGAATGGCAGTCAAGCAGGCTGACAAGCAGACAATAAGCATTCATGTATCTACTAAGAAATTCTATTTTTCTGTCTAAATTTTCCCACTCTGATGCCTCCCCATGGTGTGGAGAAGGATGGGAAGTATTGGCAGGTCCTCTCAAACTGGAAAGTCTTCTGGGAAGGTGATATGTCTCTCACCTGAGGATCACTCTCTCTTTTTCTCTCTCTGTCTGTTTCTTTTTCTCTCTATGTGTCTCTCAGCTGTGTCTCTGTTTGTCATCTCTGTGTGTCAGTTGTTCTGGTCTAAACAGAGAGAAAATCATCAATAAAGAATTGGTCCTCAGATGTGCACTTGTCTTTTGTTATTGTTTCTCATGAGGGACAACCATTTCCTAAAGCATACAAAGGTTGCAATCTAACTCAATTTAATCCAACAAACATCTGTTAAGTGCTTGATAAATATAAGACACTGTGCTAGTAATTATACAATATAGGTAAAAATGAAACAATTCTTGACCAAGGAAAAATTCTATAGTGAAATACATAGACTTTGGAGAGATTGGTTCAAAACTTGATGCTGCTTCTTATAAAAAATGATGGTTAGGATAAGGAAAACAGGTATGCTAATGCACTGTTGGCGGAGCTGTGAACTAATCCAACCCTTCTAGAGATCAATTTGGAATTATATCAATAAGGCTATTAAAATTTACATAAATATCTTTTGATGCAGCAATACTACTGCTAAGTCTGACTATTTTGAAGAGACAAAAGAAAGAGGGAAAAAGAGCTAAGTCTATTTTCTAAATATAGCAACTCTTTGTGTGGTGATAAAGCATCGGAAATTAAGTGGATGCCCACCAATTTGGGGAAAGATTGAACAAGTTATAAAATATGAATGTGAGGCAATACTGTTGTGCTATAAGAAATAATGAAAGGAATAATGAAGGAAAACCTGGGAAGATTTATACAAATTGATACAAAAGGAATTGAGTAGAACCAGGAGAATAATCTACATAATATCAGCAGAATTATAATGCTAATCAATTGTGAAAGACTTAGCAATTCTATTAACACAATGATTCACCACAGTTCCAACGAGTTCATGATGAAAAAATGGTTTTTTTCAGAAAATAGACCTAAAGTACTGAATGAATCATATTTTCTTTTTTCCTTGACTTTTTTTTAGTGTAGCTAACATGGAAATCTTATTTTCCATGACAATATATATTTGTAATTTTTTTCCTTCTCAATGGATAGGAAGCAAAAAAGAAAAGAGATTTTGAAATTTTTTTCCAAAAATAATAAATGAACTTTAAAAATAAAAAATGAATGATACAAGAGTTTCAATCTAAGTTAATTTAATTCAACAAACATCTATCAAGTACTTGACAAATATAAGGCACTGTGCTAGTAATTATATCATATATACCTATATATAGGTACTATATAAGCAAGGTATAGTGTAAAACCAAACAAAACAACCAACCAAAGAAAAGCTGCTCTTGAAGGCTAGGACTTGTATTCAAATCCCACTTCTGATTATTGCTATCTTGTGACCTTGCACAAATCATTTCATCTCTCTCACAAAATGTCTCTCTTTTTTTAATCTGTAAAGTTAAAGGATGACACTAGATGGTTTCTAAGGTCCCTTCTTGCTCTTGATCTATGATTCCATAAAGGATTGTTACTTGGGTTGAGCCTTGAAAAAAGCTAAGAGTTCTAAATGTTGGTGATGAGGAAAGAGTGCATTCAAAGATTGCTTACTTATCTTAAAAGAAAGTATAAAGCTTTAAAAAGGCACAACAAGGTAAGGACAGCATAGAGCTCTATTAGTCTAGAATATATAATACTTTTTCTCATAAATGAAATTTCCCCATAAAATCTACACACAAAATTTATTCATAATTCAAAAATATAATAAAATTGAATCTAATCCAGTTTATTCATACTTGTGCCTTTTAGCCAAAGATTCAATAGGCTAAGAATCCAATGAGGCATAAGATAAAGATATTGTACTTGAAAAACAAACAATTGTAAATGAATCCTTGTTCTACTCCCATTAATGAGAGAATGAATATGGAATTATGGGTACAAGATTAATCTTCAGGCCCAGCCACTGGGGGAGGCAGAAGAATTTGATAAGTTAGTATCTGAGATAGATTCTTCCATAAAGTATTATTTTATTTTATTTTATTTTATTTGCTGAGGCAATTGGGGTTTAGTGACTTGCCCAAGGTCACACAGCTAGGAAGTGTTAAGTGTCTGAAGCCAGATTTGAACTCAGGTCCTCCTGACTTCAGGGCTTGTGTTCTATCTACTGTACCACCCAACTGTCCCTCATAAAGTATTATTTTAATTGGAGTGTCTCCATGTCTCATTTTTTCCCTTTATCTCAACCAGGAAGGAAATTAGGAATGAATCACACCTTCATGATTGATACCATTGTAAATATCTTCACCTTAGAATCTGCTTTATTGGACTAAGCTTTTAAAGCTCAATTTTCAAAAAACAGTACTATAGGACAGCATCAAGCCCTTTCTGTTCTTTATTTACCATATCTAATTTCCCAAAATTTTCCAAAAAGAGGCTCCAGTTCTCCTTTGAGACTATCATATATAATTAAACAATTAGGGAATCCAGAAACCAGAAGGGACCTAAAGAGAGGATATTGATAATCAATCAATCAAATCTCGATTCCTTGTAAAGCATGATGGTGTCCCTGAAATCAATAAGGAATTGTCTGACTTTTCACATCTAATACATTGGACTGTGCAAGGGGGACATCCATCTTTTTGTATCAGAGTTCATCTAACGTCAATAAAGTGTCTCGATCAAAATCAGGAGAATATGCTTTCAGAAGGCAATTGGGTTGCCAAGATATAATTGAAGTAACTACAAAGTGACAGCTTGTGATAACAGCCAATTCTCTAATGAAGAACTAGAACTGCAGAAATAATTGAACTGCAAAGAAAATGCCCAAAACTTCCTTGGAGTCTCTGGACAATTACACCTAAAAGTCATATGTTCTTCTAACTATAAAGATTTTTTTAAAATGCTTTTCTTTTTTTTTAGAAGTTTGTTTTCTTTATAGTAAAACCAACCTATGGAAATTCCATTCTCTCTTCTGTTTTCAATCATTGTCGAAGAGATTACAAGAGTGAGGGGCTGAAAGCTGGGAAGAATCCGGGCACCAATGGAGACTGAACATGGATACCCCAAAAGACATGAATAGATTCTATTTACAAGGTAGTGAACTAAACACATGCCTCAAGGACAGTCTTTTCTCTACAAAGTTACATTTCTAGACATTGTACTGCCAAAAAAAAATGCTTGCATTAGACACAGGAAAAACCCAACTCAACACAGTATCTAAATCAATCACTGCCATTATAGGCTTCTTTTCAGGAGAGAACATGTCTAATCAAAGAAAAAGTTAGTTTATAGAATTTATACCTCATATTTTCTTGTTATAGATAATATATCATTCAACAAATATATATTAGGCATTAACTATGTGTATGTTCTATATTATGTTCTTGCATGTCCCTACCCTCAAAGAGTTTACTTTCTATGGGAACATTATAGTATATTCCATCAAAATTCACATTTTGATGGAATGAGCTGGGTTTGACTCAAACCAATCATCTGATTATTTAGTATTGGAATTAAATAGGATTATAACAGTCTCTCAACTTTTAGCAGAAAAGAGATTTACTTAGACATAGTGGGAAAGGACATTTAACAGTGATATTCGATGAGAAGAGCAAGGTAATTCAGTTGAGTGCAAATTCCTTCATGCTGGTCATGCTCTTAGTTTATGATCAGAAGTCTCAGAAAAAGAGCTGGAGCACTTTGAGACCTTTTGTATCCAGGTGACCAGGAAGCCATACTACTAACTTGAGGAGTCCCCTAGGCCAAATGATAATAATTTAAGGAAAGAAACTAGCCTACATTACAGAGCATGAGAAAGAGCAAGCTCAGTCTATTTATCAAGACACTGAGAAATATAGCTTCTCTGATACCAGTCTAGTGAGAGCATCAAGTTACTTTGAGGAAAGGTGGCAGTGGTCAAGCAAGTTCAACCACCCCCAATACTCCAGTCACCAATTTCCTTCACACTTGCAGTGGAGTCAGTCCAGAACCTTGTACCCTAGAGCTTGAGAAATACTAATGCCTTTCAATTCCTTGTTATGATTCCGACTTTCCTCCATAGTCATCATCCTAGAGAATAATTTCCATGGAAACCCAACCTAGAAAATTTCTCTTCAGATGTTATAACACTTCCTCCCCCCATCCTCTCTGCAGTCACAGCTATGAAGATCCCAAAAAGAAATTCCTCATCACCAAAATCCTTGGCGCTATAGAATGGATTTGTCTACTTAGGTTTTCGTATAATGAATGGAGAACAGAATCACTCCATGCTTTAATTGGAACTCAGTAATATTGTTTATCATGAAAGAATTCATCCTTCTGCTTGATGTCCCCTCCAATAATCTGGAAAATGGGTTAAATAAAATTAAAACCTATTCCACTTGTGGTGCCCCATGCCCAATTTAACATAGATTTTATCAAAGATACAGTAAAGGAAGAGATGGCATGCTCATCATATGTACAGAGGCACAAGATAAAAGGGACAGCTAATATCCTAGATGACAGAGACAGGTCCAAAAAGATCTTGATGGGCCCAAACATTGGACTGAGTGAAATAAGATGAAATTAAAAAGAGATAAATGTAAAATCTTGTGTTTGAATTCAAGAAGTTACTTTTCAGGCAATTAAAACTAGGGAGTCCTGAGTAGACAGCAGTTTGAACAAAGAACTGGGGGTTTTCATAGACTGAAAGCTTGATATGGATCATTGAGGGGATGTTGTTCACTTAAAGTCCTCTTGAACTTTTTTAGGAGAGATGGAGGAATTCCGAGTTGTGATTTCATCAGTTATCTCGAAGATGAGGGGAACTGCCTCTATTGTTACAGACTGGAATATTATAATCTATGAGATGTGCCAGACAGTATTAAGAGGTAATGTGACTTGCTTAGAGTCACACAATCAGGAAGCATCAGAGACAGGACTGGACCCTACTTCCTCTTGGCTCTAAAGCCATACTCTTCCCACTCTGACAAGCTTTCTCCCATAAGAGATGTAGTTTCCATGAATGTATTCTGTCCTGATCAAACCACGCCCAGAGTATTACTGCACTCAGTTCTGGGTACCATTGTTTAGGAGAAACATGGATAAATTGTAATGTACACATGGGAGAAAAAATTGGAGTGGCGAAGGAATAAGATCTTAGTTTTGGTCCAAGAGACTCGGGATATTTACTTTGGAGAAGAGAGGACAAGGGCATGATAGGTGATTTCAAGGATTTAATGAATTATGATATGAAATATGGATTAGACTTGATCTGCTTTGTTCCCAAGGGCATAACTATGAACAATGAGGGGGGAGGGAGAATCAAAGAAAGTAAATTTTGACTTGAGGTCAGGTAATTCAAAGGTTTCTGAAATTTAGATTTGTCTCCAAATAAAGTGGGAGGCCTTACGAGGTAAATTGCCGGTTCCTCACTGATGATCATCAAGCAAAGCTCTATTCATAAAGATTAGAAATAGATTCCTTTCATGTAAACACAGGTTGATTAAGTCTCTTCCTACTCTAAAATTCCATGATTCTTGGAAAATAAGTCACGTGACATAATCCATTATAAAGAGCTATTTTCCTCAGATTTTCAATATAGCTTTTAGACAATAAATAGTGTTAAAAATAAACATTGCCTTGTTAAGTAAAGGAAAACACAAACCCATCTCTTTCAAAGTGTGCTTTGCTCATGGCTTTGTTTGTGTCTCCATTAAAGGTCATTACATATTTGTTTCATTTATGCAGCCTCCAAAATGACCTCTCTTGCACATGTGCTCTGTATGGTGTGCTATTAGCATGCTCGTAACAAATGATTGCACCATTGTTTAAAAGCATGCAAATAGAACATGCAAGAAAAACAAAGACCTAAATCAGATCATTTCTTTTTTTTCTCTCAAATAAGATGTTAGAAAGGCACAATTATAGTGGAAGATTTGAGGCAATTTTGATCATATTATAAAGAATTTGAATTCAAATCACGTGAAGTTACTAGGAGATTTGAAATGATAATTCTGACTGAAACAGTTCTATTGTTCTGATATTAAAATATACTGGTCACTGAGATGCAGCTGTCCACATATCAGAGAACACATTCTCTGTATCCTTATATTTGAAATGCTTTCAGGATCTGTGATTTCATCCCTATGAATATTTCCCCCACACTTGTGGATCATAGCTTAACAGCCGGCAGGGCTTGCTAGTGCCAAAAATTTCATTGCCTGGTGACCAGTCCCTGACCTTCAAACTTAGTTAAGTTAGTACTTTAACAAAAGACACACAGACTGAGTACCATCTTAGTCTCAATTCTACAACTCAGATTCCCTTCTGCATAACCTCACTCAACCCCTGCTTTGGTCTAGTCTCAGAGAAAATGATAACCATTTTTTCCTGGCCAAGGTCATCCCTCTAACACATACTAGATCATATATACTTCCCATCTTGCCTGAGAGTTTACCTCTTTGATTATCCCCTCTCTCTAATCTTATATTTCTTTCCTTCTCTATTTTCCCTCGGTGACCAGAACTAGGAACTACTAGGAACCGGGTGTCCAACTGGAATTGATCAGTTTTGTTTTCTTCTTTCTGTTCCCTTTTCTCAGTCCACATAAGGTATCATACCCTTATCAGTAGGTGCTCTGTCCAAAGGAGTGTAAATTTTAATTTCTGAAACCTTGTAAAATATCTTGGGATTTATGGATTAGGCATGAACCTTCAATTCAGTTCCCAGGCCAAGACCCACTTGGGCTTTGTTTAGTCCCTGATTGATTCAATGAGAGAATAAGTAGTAATTGTTTCTGTCTTGGCCAGAAACACTGAAAGTCTTCCCAGGCTGATTTTTTTTTGACTGGGTAAAAGAGGACATGCTTTGCCTTATTTCTTACCTAGCTTTAGCCATTAAGTGAGCATTGCCTCAGTCAGACTGAAACCCCTTAAAGGTTTTAGCCTAAAATGATCAAGGTCTCCCATGACATCCAAGACCATCTCCAGTCATCCTGATCTATATCTTGCCACTGGACTCAGATTTCTCTGGAAGGGAAAATGAGACAGGTGACTTTACATAGCCCTCCCTCACTTAAATCCAATCACGGCATCACTTCTCTTATGTCATGGTTCTTTTCCAGAAACAAGAATAAAAAACAAACCACTCTCTGTAAACATAATGAGATTACCCAGTATTGGGGGGGGGAGAAAGTCAGTCATTCAATAAATACTTATTAAGTTCCTATTAAAGGGCAACTAGGTGGTTCAGTGAATGGAATATTGGACCTGGAGTAAGGAAAGTTCATCTTTTTGAGTTTAAATCCAGTCTGAGATACTTACTAGCTGTGGGACCCTGGGCAAGTCACTTAATTATGCCTTTATTTCCTCATCTGTAAAATGGATTGGAGGATTGATATTTGTCAAACTATTCCCATAACTCTGCCAAGAAAACTCCAAAATGTAGTCTAAAGACTCCTAGCTTTCCTATCACAGATAATTATTTATTTCCCACATGTCTGACTAAGTAGCTTTCCCAAAGTCTGTCCCGCTATTTTTAACAAGAAGTATTACTAGTGGCTTCCTCTCTGTTGCTATTTGAATAAAGTCTGAATTTCTTTTTTTGTTTGTTTGTTTTAAATGGAGTCAAGAAGAGTCAGACATGATTTAAATGATTGAAGAAGTATTTAGTTCAATGCGAGGCATTGTGCTAAATATTAAGAATTCAAATAGAAACAGCCAGACAGAATATATTGTAAAAGGGTAGATTTCTGCTGTTGAGTGCTTCAGACTAGTGCTGTATCCACTGTACCACCTAATACTCTTACCTCCATATTTCTAGAAAAAAAAAGCTATAAATGCTTCCTCCATTTTATCATATCTCCTTCATTTCCTGCACCTTTGCAATTTGACTTTTGATCTTGTCACTCAAATGAAACTGTGCTCTGCAAAGTTATTGGTCCCCTCTTCATTGCTAATCCCAATGGCCATTTCACAATCATCATACTTCTTGACTCTCTGGAGAATTTGACACTCTTGACCAGCTTCTCTTCCATGTTAGATATTCCACACCTTTGCACAAGTGGTCCCTTCATGAATGTTGTCCTTTGTCATTTCTACCTCTTGGATTCCTCACCTCCACTCATTTTAATGTTCACTCTGATATCATGAAGACTTTTCTGATCTTTCCATTTGCTGGTATCCCCCCATCCCAAAATGACTTTATTTTTGTATTCCACACACTATTTTTTAATTTCTGTGTAGATCTCCTACACACCTCCTTTTCCAAGTAGAATGCAACTTTGTGAGGGAAGGAATTGTTGTGTTTTTTTAATCCTCAAGCTTAACACATAGTGGATAGCTAATTGGTCCTTTGAAAAATTTAATTAAGGTGATATATTGCCTCTGTAGTCAATGTATCTAGCATTCATACTCAGAGACAAGAACATGTATATTATATAGTCCAACTGCTCTCTGCCTCATTTTACAAATAGGGTAAATGAAGTGAAATGAGGGGGAAGAGATAGATCATCTACATAGTGAGGGGAGTAAACTATCCAAAGATCCACATTTCCAAGCAATAGTTCTTCAGAAATAAGGCAAAGCATGTCCTCTTTTACCCAGTTCTTCAGCACACTTGTGCAATCCCTGACATATTTCAGTGGACAGAGTGTTTGAGCTATAGAAAAGCATGGTAACATAGACTTAGGGCCACAAAGAACCACAGTCATTATGAAGCTCAACTCCTCCATTTGATATATAAACAAATTCAGAATCATAAAACTGAAATATTTTATTCAATGTGTTCATATAATGCCAGAATGATTTGAACCCAAGATCTTTTTCTCCAGATCCAGTGTTCTTTCTATTATATCAAAAATCCCTTGCTTTGTGTAAATTTGCATTATACAAATTCAAGTTTATGTAATGAACCCTGAAAAATTAATTTAGGCTATAGTCAGATAAACAAGAAAAAATAAAAAGTCACTGTCCAAGAATCTTTTGATAAATTCATTTTTTAAAGTTATAAAGAGAAGTGCTTTTGATAAAGGCCAGGTGCAGCACCTGGGAAAGGGACAACTTACTACACATCTATGTTAACTTTACTATAAAGTCTTGTGCATACTTTATTATTAATTTCACCTTTTATTTTATAATTCTCTTTATTATCATAGCACACAGTACTACAAACACATGGAGATGGGAAATGAAATATAATGGATGGGGACTGCCTTTAGCCCATTTTCTCAATAAAGTGGAATAGATGGGGTAAAGAAAGTAAAATCAGTTGAAAAGATGTTAGTAATAACTTGGGAAGACCAACTGTTAAGGGCTTTAAATGTCAAATAGAAGAGATTGTATGGGAACCTCTGAAGCTTCTTGAGCAAATGAGTAACATTGCATGAATATCATATCAGTAGTTGTGTAGAGTAGTGATTGAAGAGGCAAGAGACTAAAGAGAGAGAAAAATCAGGAGGACTAATTGAAATAGACAAAGTAAGAAGGGATGAGTGACTGAAGTAGTCTGATAGCCTTATGAGTAGAGACAAATGAAGGAACTCAAGAAATATTGTGATGATAGAAACCACAAGATACATCAATTGATTGATATATGGAGGATGGGTACAGAAATAGTTAAAAATTGAAACAAAAAATAAGGTAGTTCTTCAAATACAAAAAAATCTCTCCCTCTTTTCAACAAGTCTTCCCCATTTTGTTTAGTATACTGTTCTGGAAAAAAAAATAGGGTAGAAGAGATAAAAATTAAAATAAAATAATTTATGGATAGAGAACTTGTGGAAGGAAAAAAATGGGGGGGGGAGAAGAAAAGAAGGTAGCCAGTGAATTATAATCACAAAAGATAGTATGATGGGTGGATTTTCTTTTCTTTCTTTTTTTCACACTTCCATATGCCTTAGGCAGAAGAAGCATGAGAATACCAAATGTTCTATCTTTGCTGCTGATGTAGCTAGTTGCTAAGGGAAGTTTGAAGGATCAATGCTCCACCTAATGATATAATACCAACATCTGTTAAAATGACTCCAAAAGCCTTCCACTGAAGTGTGAAGGACATGCAATCTGCCCACGAAGATGGTTTGAGATGATAATTGTACATTTTTCTTGCTTATCTTTGAAATGGTATCTAAATAATAATTGGTTGGCCTGATTCTAGAATTGGGGTGAACTTGAAAATGATAAAAATGAATTTTCTTTACATTTTTATATTTTTCTGATTTCACCAATCCTTCTAATTTTTCATTTATGTTATCTTGAAAGAATGATTTTTTTTGTTCATTTGTAATCACATATGATTAGTAAAATAGATAAAGAAAATAAATAGAAATACATTGGATAACAAAGGATTATAAATTTAGAATTTTGTTTTTGGAAGTGTTCTACTCAAACCCTTTATTTTATCCAAGGGGAAACAGACACAGAGAGATGAAGTAATTCACCCAATGTAAAAATTTGAACCTGGTTTCTTTGATATCAAAGTTAATGTATTATAATTGGGGATTCTAACCAAAATATCCATTCAGTCAGCACCCACCAGTATCATAGAGCAAATTATTAATGCATATTTTCTAAGTTTCAGAAGAGACACTGGAGGACAAGCAAAGTGAGATACTTAGATTGTTGATGATGGTGTTGGGTTTGTTGCAGGTTCCTCTAGGAGTCCTCCAGCAAAGAATATTCATTTTTAAAACACAGATCAATATTATCGAGTGACTCCAAATAATTGACTGTATTAGTTCTTTGAGACTAAGGACTTTTTCACTGTATCTTTGTCTTCCCAGCCCCTAAAGCAGTGCTGAGCACAACATCGATGCTTTATATTATTTTTTTTATTAATTTCACTTTATTTTCCAAATCCCCCTGGTCACATTGAATTGTACATTCTTCCTCAAACTCAGCATCACTTTCACATGCTACTTCCACATTTTTGAAATGTTCTTCATCTTCATCCATTGTTTTGTTCCTATTCTTGTATTATCTACATTTTAATCAAAACTCAATGTCTAAAAATTCTCTAAATCCTTAAAACCAGGGGTCTTTAAGTGGCTGGCTCTAAACTTGATTTCAAAAAATATTTGGATAACTGTATGTTGGTATCATTTGGTTCCTTTGTGTTTTATTTTCTTCACTTCAAAACATTATTCTGAAAAGGACTCCATTCCAGAAGAACATGAAACCCTGCAATTTTTCCAACCCTGATCAGGTACCACCTGGTGGAAGTTTCATTTGGCTAAAGAAGATATGTTATGTGGTCTGACCCTGAAACCTTCAAACAAACTTTTTAGTGATTGACTCTGGCCAAAAAATTTCAATTCTAAAATTAAAAAAAAAAAAAGGATGTCAGCAATTAGCTCTGGAACTCTGCCTTGGAGTTTGGTTATAGTTTGTTTGAACAAAGTAGATTAGGGATATTAGGGACACCTTTTTCATTGGGGTTTCCACATTTTATCATATCCCAAGGAAGATTCAGATACTCTATGACTGAACAAGTTGAGAACTATTACAAAAACTCATGTCTAAGACTTAGTTTGGTGAAATAATTATGGAATTATAATTTGAGTCTTGTTCACCCACTTACCATCTGCTGCCCTGAGGCTGCATTCTAAGCAGTTGAGTTGAGAGATGAAAAATATGAACCCTTCATAGATGGATCATATTTACTTGAAACAGCAAGGGTTGCCATGCCATTATCTTCAAGGACAAATCTATATTCATGAATTGGAGTGTTCCCTATGAGTCTGACTAATTGAGGGGACATAGGTGAGAACTAGCCTCTTCAGAATAAAGGATCTTTTCTCCCCCACTCCCTCAGTCATTCAGGGCATTCAGATTAGAGGTTCTATTTAGAGCAAATTCTACATAAATTAAAACATCTGAATAGGGACATCTGCAGATAGAACCTTGTTCAGTGACTGTGTCATCAGATGAGTGGGAGAGTTAGGGTTATAACAAATGCAGTCAATATTGCAAGAAAGACTTGTGTAGGCAGATCCTTTATTGGATTTTATAGGACAGAAAATTGCAAAGCATTTCACCACAAGTCACAAAGTAAATGTTAGACTACACATGTAACACCCAGCAGGTATTTTCATTGTAAAACTGAGGAATCATGGAAAGAAGGCAATAATTGGCAGTGTGTAAAATAAGCCAGCAGTTTGAAAGTCACATAGAATGCTCTATCTTTTTCTCTCTTTCTTCATCATCTTCTTCCTTCCTTCCTTCCTTTCTTCCTTCCTTCCTTCCTTCCTTCCTTCCTTCCTTCCTTCCTTCCTTTCTTTGTCTTCCTTCCTTCCTTTCTTTCTTTTTCTTTCTTTATTCCTTCCTTCCTTTCTCTTTTTCTTTCTTTCTTTCTTTCTT
>JAJPUD010000697.1:566904-597209 GCA_023553655.1 Myrmecobius fasciatus | reverse complement strand
AGTTGGGATATTGGTCAAAAGCCGAGAAAACTGCAACAATTTGTATTTGCCCTGGAGCAGTTTGCCGAGTTGACTTCCGGTCTGAGGCTGGTCGGGCTAGATTCGCACTAGGACCACGTTTTCAGCTGGTCTCGATCCACCCTTTTCCAAAGGCAGATCTGCCAAAGCACCTGCCCCCAAGCAGAGCAAAGTGGCCCAGGCGTCTCCCAGGGGCTTCCTGGGTGCCCAAAATCCACCCCTGTATCGCAGCCCTGACTTCCGCCCTGGCTGGAGTCTGATTGCGACCAGGGGCCGATTTCCCCTGAGGCTAACCTTCTCTGGAGTTCTTTCAAGGTAGATCTTTGATACAAGTGGGTTGTAGTCCGAATGCTTGGAGGTGCTCTCACTTAGAAACCAGTTGGAAGGCTTACTTTGTCAGGGTTTGAGGGAATGTCCCAGGAGTTCACCGAGAAAGCTGTCAGCAGTTCGCCATCTTGGCTCCGCCCCCGATTTAGGCATTTTCTAAGAAAGTTTTGTGCTGTAGTCTTAGGTTACAGCTGAAAGTGGAAGAAGTATTCTTGAGAATAGAAACCTTGCCTTCTTCAGTATGTTTAAATAAGGAAAAATCTTGTCATAAGAAATTTCCTTTTTGATCACCAGTCCATAATGCTTCTCCCCCTCCCCGCAACTTACAAGTCTCCTATCTGTAAATCTTAATTGTGACTTTTCTTTTCTTTTTTTTTTTTTAATTTTATTTTATTTGCATAACATATGTGTGGGTAATTCTTCAACAATAACCCTTACATAGCTTTCCGTTACAAATTTTCCCCCCAACTTCCCCACCCCTCCCCTAGATGGCAGGATATCCACTACATGTTAATTATGTTAAAATATTGGCAAATCGAATATATGTATACATATTTCCAAACTTATCATTGTTGTGCAAGAAAAATCTTATCTACACAAACGATATATCAGATAAAGGAAACACAATGTAAGCAAACATCAATCAAGGAGTATGAGAATGTTATGTTGTGGTCCACATTTCGCATCCCTCTCTCTGGGTGTATATGGCTTTCTTCAGTGAACAATTGGAGGTGGTTTGAAACATATCATTGTTGAAGAGAGCCATGTCCATCAGAATTAATCGTCATATAGTACTGTTGTTGCCGTGTATAATGATCTCCTGGTTCTGCTCATTTCACTCAGCATCAGTTCACGTAAGTCTCTCCAGGCCTCTCTGAAATCATCTTGCTGGTCATTTCTTACAGAACAATAATATTCCATAATATTCATATACCATAATTTATTCAGCCATTCTCCAATTGAAGGGCATCTATTCAATTTCCAGTTTCTAGCCACTACAAAAAGGGCTGCCAATTGTGACTTTTCTATCCATAACTTTCCCCTATTTTTTTTTTTTTTTTGCAAGTTTTGCAAGTCTACCCTTTCCCTTACCTACTTTTAACTAGTCTTATTACTGGGTTTAACTCTTTCCTCTAGTTTAATTCAACAGGCATTTATTAAATGCTTATTACATGCCAGGTTCCTTTAATTGCTCTTAATTGTTCCTCTTAAGTAATCTTCAAAACTGGATGTTTTTCCTCTGCCTCCTGTTCTGTTCCTTCTCTGGATATCGAGCACAATTAGAAGAAGTTAAACCACGGTGATTTAATCTACTAAAATATTTTGCTATCACCTCAACTGGTCCCTCATTGATAAGTGGCAGTCCTTTTTATTCATTTCTTCTTGTCATTATTTTCACAATGACTGTTTCCAACTTGTTCCTTAAATTTAATAAACATTTATTAGGTACCTACTATTTCAAGGCATGTCTTTCTTTAAATCCTTAACCTTTTCCTTCTCAATCTCTTCAGATAAGACATCTTCAGATGTCTTCTACTTTATTGAGAAAATTGAAACCATCTATACTTACCTCTTTCATCTCTGTTCTGAATCTCACTGTGTTTCCCCATCCTCATATTTTTCCTGTAATTTCAGAGGAGGAGGTTGTACAGTTTTTTTTTTTTCAAACTGTATCCAGCTTTATTAACGATTTTCATAAACAATCTAGGTAATTCAGGCAGGATATGGGCTATGACTGGCAATATTACACAGCTATCAAACTCCCCTCCTCTGTGGACTGCCAAAAACATAAACTATAAAACCCAATGAAGAGTATTTTATATTCTTCATTGAAAGTTTAGAAAAAACTAACTAATTGGGAATATT
Organism: Myrmecobius fasciatus; assembly: GCA_023553655.1. Taxonomy (NCBI): domain Eukaryota; kingdom Metazoa; phylum Chordata; class Mammalia; order Dasyuromorphia; family Myrmecobiidae; genus Myrmecobius; species Myrmecobius fasciatus. The sequence goes on along the minus strand of JAJPUD010000697.1, from coordinate 594,998 downwards.
TTCCCAATATAAATAATTTCCCAATTAATTAGTAAAAAGCTAACTAATTGGGAAAAGTTTAGAGTGAGGGTGTACACTTTCACATTGAATGTATATTGTTTAACAACTTTGCACAAGCCTACCCTGACTTTGAGGAAATGAAAACTGCAGAATTCTTAATTAGAAAAGATCCCCAATGTGAAAGGAACAGAGGCTTTTGGGGGGAGGCCTCCTTAGGGCCATAATTCAAGTCCAGATTACCTGAAAAACTGGAATCCAACACAATTGATTTGGGGGTGAGAGCAAAGAGGGAAATTGGAGCAGGTCCTAATAGGCCTCTGGTTTGGAGGAGTTAAATTGATGCTTATGGCAGACAGGGAAGAAGAATACATTTTTGAAGTTATCCATTCCTACCCTCACCAGACTGGCTGAGGGTTTCATTGTTCACATCTATATCTCTGTGTGTGTGTGTATGTGTGTGTGTGTGACAGACAGAGAGAGTCGGAACCTCCTCTTGGCATCCTAGAGAAGTCTTCTGAAAAACTAGGAGGGGAAGAAATCCCCACCCATTTCAACCCAGCCTCTGAGACATCCTATTTGTAAAACAACAAAGCGTTCTGTGTGCTAACAATATAGCTTTTAAAAAAAAAAAGGTAAAATAAAATCCTGCATTTTTATAAAACTTGATAAAAAAAAACAGTATTTCAGACTGTACAGTAATCAGAAGTACCAGTTATCAAAAATTCATGTAAGTCGCTTGGCATCTCCAGCACCTTCAGCTTTCTGTGCCTTGTCTGTTTTGGCTGTAGGGTTGTTCCCATCCTTACCGGACTCAATCTTTTCCTTTTTCCCTTTGGGCAACTTCTTCCTTATTTGCAGGTGCCTTTTTAGGTTTGGGTTCTGGCTTCAGATGGACAGGTTTAGCAGATAAAAAGCAAGCAAATCTTGTGGGTGTGGGTGGCAGTTGCTCTGGTCTCCTCTTCCTTACATTGCTTGGATTGTACATTTTCTTGCCCAGGCTTTGCCTTCCAAGTCTATCCTGTTGTGTTGTGTCATCCTGTTTCAGTTGGGACTTTGCTCTATCATTGATTCTATAATATTCTTTTTTTAAAAATATATTTTCTTTCTGGGCCCAGTTCACCTCTCTCCTTGAAGCCTTTTAGAATTACAACTTCAGTTTTTACAAAGTGACCTCAGAGACCATCTTAATTCAAATCTCTTATTGCATATATGAGGAAACTGAGGATTAGAGAAGTTAAATGACTTGGCCAAGATCACAAGTACCATCCTGAGCTTGTATTTTAATATAGCTCTGACATTAGAGACATGCTGTCATGATTTTCTTATCTGGTAGCCAAAAATTATTCTTCAAATTTTTGATGACATTGTCTCATTTTTTTTTTTTTTTTTGCATTTAATTACTTGTTCTTGTATCATAGTTATTTATGTATATTTTCCTTCCTAAGAGGCTGCATTTTATTGTGGAAGTCCTGGATTCAAGTACCACTACTTTTGACATTACTGACTGTGACCCTGGCAAGTAACTTCATCTCTCTATATCCAGAGAAGTTATGACTAAATTGAAGGGTAGGGTAGTTATAGATCATTAGAAGAGAAAACTTCCTTTCCTGTACCAGAGAAATTGTTAATTAGGACAAACAAAATGAGTTATTCCTTTTTATTTTGAGAATTCTACTTGATATTAGAAACTTGTCATATTTATCTTTATATCCTCCATGCTTAACATATTATGTAAATACTAGGAATTTAATAAATGTTGGAATTTAGTTAGTCATAAGAGTAAAGCTAACATAGTGAGGAATTAGAAAACCTATCAAAATGTTTTGCTTATAATTCTAAATCAATTTGTTTTAAGTGTATTTTTCTGTTCAGAAGAGCTATGTTGAAGTATTTGAAATTCTGCTTTGCTTGCTTAATAAAAGCTTATTAGTACTTCACTTTCTATGAATTTGAATAAAAGGATATAAGAGGGCCAAAGTAAAAATAAATTTAGAAACAGACAAGGCATTTTTATTACATAATTAGTCTGTGAAATTTTCATTTGAAGGAGGTTAAATGAACTAACGGTGTTAGGTTTTTGAAGAGATTTTTGCAGTTGTCATTAACAATTTTCAGTTGTATTTCAGAGTTTAGGTCAAAGTACTTATACTTTGCATTTCCTGATCCCTCCCTCCTAAACATATTTACTTTGTATATATTTTGTATTGACTTATATATGTGTGTGTTGTTTCCTTTGATAGAATGTAAGCTTTTTGAGGGAAGGGATTGTTATTCTTGTCTTTGTATTTCTTGTGCTCTCCACTGTTGGGCACGTAGTAGCTTATCGAAAGCTTATTCATTGTTGATGATGACTAAATTTTATTATCCAATATTAATGTGTTGAATTTCATCCTGTCACCTTTCCTGTTGGTTACTTTGATCCTATATAACTTGCACTGTATGTTCTAAAAGTTCTTAATTTGACATTTTAAATGTCTTACACAAATTGAATCATCCTACATGAATGACAAAAATTTCTGTAACAATTTCAACTTATTTTTCTTATTTTAATCAGTGGTTTATAACATCTATATGGATGGTTCTTTAAAAATCATTATTTTGTTATTTAAAATTTTTAAATGCCAAATAATAGCATTCCTTTTGTGCAGCAGAACACAGAGATTTTATACAATTATGAATCTGTCTTACAGCATTTGCTTTTAAAAAGCACACAATAAAATTCTACACATTATTTTCAAAACTATTCTGGTTGGTGATTCTCTGTAAACTTCCTTTCATTTAAAAAAAATGTTAACAAATGCAGACAAGATTAGAAGGAAAGCAGTAGATAAGGGAAAACATTTTTATATTCAAAGGTTCTGATAAAAGCCTCATTTCTAAAATATGTAGAGAATTGACTCATATTTATAAGAATTCAAGCCATTCTCCAGTTGATAGATGGTCAAAGGATATAAACAGACAATTTTCAGATGAAGAAATGGAAACCATTTCTAGTCATATGAAAAGGTGCCCTAAATCACTGTTGATCACAGAAATGCAAACTCAGATACACTTCACACCTCTCAGATTGGCTGACAGGAAAAGACAGTGAGGAATGTTTGAGAGGATGTAAGAAAACTGGGACACTAACATATTGTTGGTGGAGTTGTGAAGTGATCCAATCATTCTGGAGAGCAATTTGGAACTATGCCCAAAGGCATTTTGTGGGCCTTTATGTACACCAAAAGCTATGTTACAAGATTATTTAAAATCTTAAACAGGTACATAATTAATGAATAGGAAAAAGAATAAATATTATATAGCTTTTAAGTGTTGTAGAATAAACATTTTTTTATTTTGATAGTACTAATATCTTTTACTAAGATCCCTTTTTGGATCTCTCATCATTTTGGAAGGTTGATATAAGTTCTTAACAGCTTTGTCGGTAAAGTCCTCTCAAGCTGGAAAGCTGAAAAGCTTTGAGTAAAGCCTTGGTATCAAATTATTAGTCATTTTGCAACTATTTTAGGTGGCTGTTTACGTCTAATGTTAGCAGTTTTGTGTGCATTTTTTCCTGTACTTCAGGATAGTCAAGAAATCTTCATACATTTATAGCCTCACATGTCATTCCATTCTCATTTAATTAGTAATTGTCTTTGGTCCCAATTTAATTGCTTTATATTAGAATATTTACATGGTGCATGGTATGGTCTTGGGTATTTTAAGTATTACAAAGATCATTAGACCAAGACTTGTCAGTCAGTAAGATTTGTAGAATCAAGAATATAAGCCTACAAACTAATTAGCATACAGAATGGTAAGATAAAAGATGCTATTAGATGATCAGTAGAGTGGATCAATGGTAATGAGGAAGAAGATCTTTGAGCTGGGACATGAAAGATGAAGGTTAACTTTTCAGCAGGTGTAGATAGGGAAAAACATTACAGGCATAGGAAATAACTAAAGAAAAATATGTAGGAAATTTATGTGTGTTCAGAAAACTACTTCAGTTTGGTAGTATTTATTTAATCAGATTGTAAGTAAGAAGGCCTGTAAATGAGATTGTGTATGAAATGACCAAACTAAAGAATGTAGATTGATTCAGCAGACCATGGGAATTTTAAAGTGAAAGGGTAATGTGAATAGACTTTTAAATTAGGAAGATTAACTCTATGAAACATTAACATTTAAATAATCGTGTAACTTTTGGGGTGAATGACCTGCACAATTTGAGACTCAATTTTCTCATTTATTCTTAAGAGAGGGTAATATACCACCAGTTTTTGTGTGAACCAAATAAGACTGTATATATAAACACTATATAATAATAAAGTACTATGTAAATGTAAGCTGTTATATATTCTTTAGTAACTACAACTTGATAACTAGATTGCTGTATTTTAATAAGATGAATCTAAATTTAATTTTGAGGTTTATGAATTTTTTTCTTTAATATGTTTTCTTTTGTCAGGACATCAGTTTCCTTTGGTGCCTTCTATAATAACCAAACTTGTTACTATTTACCATTTACTTGGAAAAAAAAATTGTTATCCTTATTTTGGCTTAACATTTCTCTACAGTTACCCAAACCATACTGCTTACAGAAAAGAAGGATGCAATATATTTGACAATATAATTGCTGTTGTATATTATCTTAATTTTGTTGCCTTTGTTTACTTCATTCAGTGAATGTGTATGTGTGTTGATGGGACTAAATTGAGGAATTAGAGGGCATATAAAAGACAATATGGGAGGTAAAGAAGTCAAAGAAATCAATATAACAAATAACATTTGTAGTTGCTTAGGAAGGAGACCTTAAAGGAGAAGGGATGAATAGGCAAAAAGAGTGAAATAAGAGAAAAGGAATGTGAAACTTTTGTTTTAGTAGTAGAAGGTAATACCACTGATGAATACTCCCATAGGAAAAGAAAAATATTCTATAAATGGAGATCAGGATCTTACAATTGAGCATAGTCTATGAGAATTTTTTGCTTATAAGGACTAGTCATCTTACATCAGAAGAACCAAAGTTCCTGGGGGTATCTGATACCCAGAAGTGTAGGAGGGTGTAGTCTTAGGGAGATTTATTTGCAAAGGGGAAAATAATTAATATGAGGAGGATAAAGGTCAAAAATGAACTGAATAATCAGAAATATAGTATATACAGGAGTATGTTATCATGAGGCAACATCTCCTGTATCATCTGCAGAAATAGGTATAGAGAGGAATAACAGGAAAAAAAGAGCAGGAGTGAGAGGGGGGAGGAGAAGGGAGAAGTTTCCAAGGCACTAATATAAAAACTTTTGAGAAAGTTTAAGGACTGTGAATAAAAAAACAAAGTCTAGAATAAATATAAAACAAATCAGAAGAATATGGAAGAAAAATCTTTTTTAGAAAATGAAATTTAAAACCCAACAAATAAAAGTTAAAGGAGGAAGAAAGGAAGAATTTACTTAACTGGGTCAGAGGAAGGAAGGATAGAAATTAAGTAGAGAAAAGTTGTAAAAAAAAAAATAGAAATTAATGGCTTTAGTAAAATCTCAAAACTAAAGAAAGGGATAACAAATGGCAGGGAAGACAACTATTGAGAATTTAAGGATTACCTTAAAATGATTAAGTTGAAATAATTGATGATACATAATATATTTACTGAGGAAGAAAGGAAAAGCCCCCAGTCTTAGAGACAAATGGAGGGAAAAATAAATCTCATTCAAAGCTTTAACTATGAATGGGATTAAAGAATCCAATATAATTGAATAAGCCTGACAGGTTGGATATGAAAGCAAAATCCCACAATCTGCCTCTTAAAAAAAACTTTTTAAAAAGACATAAAAATAAAAAATGAGGCATTAGAAAAAGTTTACTCAGTTACAAAGTGCTCCTTTAAGAGATAAAGAGTAGCTTAAATAACTAGGAATATTACCATATTGTAAAAAATTATAATGACAGATACAGAGAAGTATGGAAAAATGTGCATGAACGGATTTGCCTCTGCAAAGTAAGGAGACCCAAGAAAACAACATACATAAATAATAATAAAATAATTGTAAACACCTTTCCTCCCCTCATCAGAGGTGAGTTTTGCAAAATTAAAAACAAGTATGGCTTGAAAAAAGGGATATGAGAAGACACTCTTATCTCATCATTTGCAAAAGTAGAAAGTCTATATTTGTGCATGACATCTTTTATTAAAAAAAGTTTTAATTGAAATTTTCTGTTTCTTATCACTATAGTTATCCACTCCATTCCCCCTTCTAGAAAGTAATCTCATAAGATATTTCTTAGAAAGTGGGGGGAAAAAATCAAACCAATTAGCACATTGAAAAAATTCCTAATATGTTCAATGTGGACCTCCACCAAGGGCTAAGTTGGAAATGTCTCTTTATTTTGTAACATTTATTTTTGAGATTGTGGTATATTGTTCTTTCCATTTATATTGTGGTAATTACTGTGGACCTTATTTTCTTGTCTTCTGTGCATCAGTTCATGTAGATCTCTATTCATCACATACATCATTTCTTAAAGCAGAGCAATATTCCTTTACATTCATGTATCATAATTTGTTTAGCTATCTTCTAGTTGATGAGCGTTTACTTTATAATTCTTAGCTATCACAGAAATTGTTGCTGTTAATATTTTGGAGTATGTGGGAATTTTCTTATCAGTGACTTCCTCAGAATATAATAGAATCTCTGGTTCAAAGGGTATAGGCATTTTTGTAAATTTTAGTAAAAAAGTACTTGAACATGGAAGTAATCTTGTAGTTGTGAATATAATGTATTGGAGGCTGTAGGGAAAGGGAGAGATTGAAGTTGAGAGGACCAGATAGAAATCTCTTTTACTTTTGCTGTCAAGACAAAATTTCCCACTCATTGAGAAGATTTATTTCTGCAAAGGTGGTTACAATGGGAGGGAATAGATAGAGATAACATGTAAAGAAAAATCAGTTGAATTTGGCAGTTGTCTCTGGGGATTAGGAAGAGGAAAGAATCAAAGATTTTGACGTTGTATGACTAAAGGAAAATTTTTCATAATACTTCACATGAAAGAATATGTTTGAACCAATATTTTGTAATATTATATTATTTGTAATTGTAAATTGTAATATTTGTAATAATTTTGAGCAAAATAAAGTTTGAAATCTGGGTTCCTTGTACAAATTTTCTCTTTTTTGGGGGGGGGGGCATTTCTTGGATATGAATAGACTTTTCCCCAATCATTGTCTTCTGTTCCCTCTATAGGCAAAATTTCAGCTCAGTGGTAAGATACTGGAAGATTGTTGCATTTGTTTTTCATACATTGAAATTTAAGGCTTTTTCAGAGTACTTTGTTGCCCAGGAGTTTTTAGTGGTGGGATCTTTTGCAGACTGTATTTTAAAGAATTTTGCCAGAGTAGAGTTATACATATACATTCTCTAGTTCAACTAAAAGAGCCATTACTTTTTTGGAATTAAGATAACTGGGCTCAAATCCCTGTATTCCTTCAAAACCATAGCTAATAGCCTTCAGAAAATCATGTTAGCTTCTCTGGATCTCTGTTTTCTCAGCTGTGAAGTAAGGAATTGGACTAGTGATCTGTAAGTCCATTTCAACTCCCAATATGTGATCATAAGATTTTAGGTACAGGACGTGAAACAGGAATGAGATGGATGCTAACTATAGAAATATTTAATTTTTGAAGGAACTTTAAAAATCTGTTTCAAACACATTTATTTTGCAGATGTAGAAACTTAAGAACCAGATTTGGGAAGTGATTTTCTGTTACATAGGCTGTGAAGCTCTGGTACTGGCAGAGGTAATAATTGCTGGGTGAGATCCATGCAGGTGTTGCTTCCTAATATGATGATAGCTGGATTTGGATTGGAACTAAGATCTGAATAATACTACTGTTTTTGGAGCTTTTGAATTATTTCAGGTACTGGGCAGCTCCGCTGATTGATTTATTTCTGGTGCTTATCAGTCCTGTTGTTTGATTGCTTTAAGATGCTGTGTAATGGCAGCTAGGTCCGATGCTCATCAGGGGTTCAGTGGTTTACAATCTATCCCCCTCAAAAGACAGACCCTCCAAACCACCTGCCCACAATCAGGACAAATTGTTCCAAGAGGCCCGCAGAAGACTCCCAGGTGTGTGAAAAGCACAACGCTCCCACGCCTGTTCCGACTCCTGTTCCAGCTCCCTGCTCCCGCTCCCTGCCCCGGTCTCCCTGGGCTGCAGTCTGGGTTCAGTAGACCACCCCCCTGCCCAATTAAAACAGACCTGTTTTGAGGTTCTTCCAGAGTATCTTCTTCTAGAATCGTGTTGTTCTCCAGATATTGTGGATTTTTTTGCTTCAGAATCAGTCTAGAGGCTTCATATGTTGTTGGTTTGAGGGGAGGTTAGAGGAGGTTACAGAGACTCCTGTCTGATCTCCGCCACCACCGGAGCTTTTGGATCCTGAACAGCTTGTTATAAAATTTTGTTGAGGTGCAGGCTGTGGTATACCCTTGGTAGCATATCCTACTTTATGTTTTTTGGTATGAAAGTAAAATATTTTATTGGCTTTACTTAAAAAGAAAGTTATTTGGATGGCCACTAGTTTTTTTAGTTAATTGGGTAATAGTTACTATTTTGATTAGCACTCTTGATATGTAGTATGGATAGAATAGGAAATGGTGATGAGTCTTTCAGAATGTTAGAAAAGTGTTGGGAAGATGAGGAAGTGGAAAGGAAGATGTTCCTATAGGGCCTTTAGAATTACCCTTTTCTTATTCCTTGCCCTCCCCATCTTCCCCTTAAATTTCAGGAGGTGGGACATTAGTGCCATCTGGAACCTATAGTATTCTACTTAGGCAGTGACTGTTCTGGAGGAATTGTGACCATAAATCTCTTTTCCTTTGGTTCTGTGGAAGGTTAACACCATGTTGGCCAACTGTTTTTGATGCAAGAGCCTGCATTAAGAAGCAATAAAGTTTTGCATGTGGATTTTCCAAATAATTCCTTTTGCATATTATATAGTTTTAGAATTAGAGATTTCTCTAGAAAGTATCAATTTATATTTTAATTCTATAAAATTTCTGTATTCTATAAAATAAACTGTGAATGACATTCATGAATGTCTCATGTCTACAGTGAGATGAATAATTATAAGTGATATTTTTGGGTCAGGATACAAGACCTGTTATAAACCATTGTTGAATGTTTTTGCATTTCCTTTAGGATTTAGGTGTATGAGTTTGGATTCTGAGTTTACTGAACTTTATGATACCTACAATTATAATGCATAAATATAAGAAAAATAGTGAATAATTAGTTACTATTGGTTTTTACTGATTGAGAAATCCTAATATTTTGCAATTGAAATTTTCATCTTGATGCTAGTTGTGTTACATTGTGATTCTATTTGATCAGAACCCCATGTTCTATGTAGTAGTAATCCTTTCTGTTTATATGTCTGTTGCTGTGGTTTTTAGGTATCTTGACAGACATGCTGTTTTAATATCCTAAGTTATTGCATAAGGAAAGCTTAGGAGAGTTAAATTTTATTTTATTTTTATTTTTGAAAATAATTATTTATTTATTTGTTTATTAAAGCTTTTTATTTGCAAAACATATGCATGGGTAATTTTTCAACATTGACCCTTGCAAAGCTTTCTGTTACAAATTTCCTTACTTTCCCCCAACCCCCTCCCCTAGATGGCAGGAAGTCTAATACCTGTTAATTATGTTAAAATATTTGACAAATGGAATATATGGAATATATGCGTACATTTTTATTCAGTTATCGTGCTGTACAAGAAAAATCAGATCTACAAGAAAAAAAAACATGAAGGAAAACAAAATGCAAGCAAACATCAATAGAGAGCGTGAAAATGCTGTGTTGTGGTCCACACTCAGATCCCACAGGCCTCTCTGTGGGTGTATATGGCTTTGTTCATCACTGAGCAGCTGGAACTGGTTTGAAACATCTCGTTGTTGCAGAGAACCATGTCCATCAGAATAGATCACCATATAGTATTGTTGTTGCCGTGTATAATGATCTGGTTCTGCTCATTTCGTTCAGTATCAGTTCATGCAAGTCTCTCCAGGCCTCTCTGAAAATCGTCCTGCTGGTCTTTTCTTACAGAACAATAATATTCCATAACATTCATATACCATAATTTATTTAGCCAGTCTCCAATTGATGGGCATCCTTTCAGTTTCCAGATTTTAGCCACTACAAAAAAGGGCTGTCATTTGCACATGTGGGATCCTTTCCCTCCTTTAAGATCTCTTTGGGATATAGGCCTAGTAGAAACACTGCTGGGTTAAAGGGTATGCAGAGTTTGATAATTCTTTGAGCATAGTTCCATATTGCTCACCAGAATGGTTGGATCCATTCATAGTTCCACCAGCAACAGTGTCCCAGTTTTCCCCATCCCCTCCAACATTCATCATTATCTTTTCCTGTCATCTTAGCCAATCTGACAGGTGTGTAGTGGTATCTCAGAGTTGTCTTAATTTTCATTTCTCTGATCAGTAGTGATTTGGAGCAACTTTTCATATGATTAGAAAGTTTTTATTTCATTATCTGAAAATTGTTCATATCTTTTGACCATTTATTTATTGAAGAGTGACTTGAATTCTTATAAATATGTCAGTTCTGTATATATTTTGGAAATGAGGCCTTTATCAGAACACTTAAATGTAAAGATGATTTCCTAATTTATTGCTTCTCTCCTAATCTTATCTGCATTAGTTTTGTTTGTACAAAAACTTTTTAACTTAATATAATCAAAATTATCTATCTGGTGTTTAGAGTTCCCACTTCTTTGGACACAAGTTCCTTCGTTCTCCACTGATCTGAGAGGTAAACTATCCTATGCTCCTCTAATTTGCTTATAATGTCACTCTTTATGTCTAAACCATGAACCCATTTAGATCTTATTTTGGTATGTGATGTTAGGTGTGGGTTAAGCCCTAATTTCTTCCGTACTAGTTTCCAATTTTCCCAGCAGTTTTTGTCAAATAGTGAGTTCTTTTCCCAAAAGCTGGGATCCTTGGGTTTGTCAAACACTAGATTGCTATAGTTATTGCCTAGTTTGTCCTGTGATCCTATCCTATGCCAGTGATTGAGTGCTCTATTTCTTAGCCAGTAACAAATGGTTTTGATGTTTGCTGCTTTATAATACAGTTTTAGATCTGGCACAGCTAAGCCACTTTTATCATTATTTTTTTTCCTATTAATTCCCTTGAAATTCTTGACCTTTTGTTCTTCCAAATTTTATTATTTTTTCTAGGTCAGTAAAATAATTTCTTGGGAGTTTGATTGGTATGGCCCTAAATAAGTAAATTAGTTTGGGTAGTATTGTCATATATTTGCTCAGCCTACCCATGATCGCTTGATATTTTTCCAACTGATTAGGTCTGATTTTTTGCATGTGGAAAGTGTTTTGTAGTTTACTTCCTATAATTCCCTGACTTTCTCTTGGCAGATAGATTCCCAGATATTTTATACTATTGACACTTATTTTGAATGGAATTTCTTTTTGTATCTCTTGCTGCTGAACTTTGTTGGTAATATGTAAAAATGCTGCTGATTTATGTGGATTTATTTTGTGTCCTGCAACTTTGCTAAAGTTGTTAATTGTTTCTAGTAGTCTTTTAGTAGAGTCTATAGGGTTCTCTAAGTATACCATCATATCATCTTGGTTTCCCCATTACCTACTCTAATTTCTTTAATCTTTTTCTTCTTTTACTACCAAAGCTAGAGAGTTAAATTTTAGTTAATTTCACAGTCAAGGTAGGGCCATATCTTTTATGTTAGGTTAAATTTTCAATAGAAAAAAAATCCTTATGCCTAACAGCACATTTTTCAAGCATTAGGCAATGCCTGAGTAATGGATTCAGCATCTCTAATACAACTGAAAGTTTAAAAGCTACTTAAAAAAAAAAATTAGCAAGTTTTTCCTTTTTGCAAACATTTGCAAAGATATTTTTCTGCATTTATCCTTGCAAAACCTTGTTTTTCCCCCTCTCTCCTTCTGCCCCTTCTCTCTAGAGAGCAAAAACTTGATAAGCTTAAATATGTGCAATTCTTCTAAACACATATACATATTGCCCATGCTGCACAAGACAAATCAGATCCACATTCAGTCTCCATAATTATCTGTCTGGATGTGGATGCTACTTTCCATTACAAGTCTTTTATTGAAATTGCCTTGAGTCATCTCATTGTTGAAAAGAGCCAAGTCCATCACTTGATTATTTCATAATCTTGTATACAATATTCTCTTGGTTCTGCTCACTTCACTTAGCTTCTATTCATGAAAGTCTTTCTATATTTACAATGCTACTTTCAATGAAACATTTTATTGTAGGCAAGAAAATTCCTTAAAATTTTCAGTATTGACAATCTTTCTTTTCTTTGTTTTTTTAAGGAGTGTCACTAGGGGGCAGCTAGTTGATGCAGTGGATAGAGCACCAACCTTAAAGTCAGGAGGACTTGAGTTCAAATTTGGCCTGAGACACTTAATGCGTTCTAGCTGTGTGACCCTGGGCAAGTCACTTAACCCAATTACCTCAGCAACATCAACAACAAAAAAAGTGTCACTGTCACCTTGGTTTTAAATTTTTGAATTTGAATGGAATTCTTTTTAAATGAGGGATGTACACTAAAGTTTATGAATGATTTTCTTTTTGACTCCTTTTGGAATTTTCTTGGCAAAGATACTGGAGTGGTGTGGCATTCATTTCCTTTTCCAGCTCATTTTACAGGTGAGGAAACTGAGGCAAACAGGATTAAGTGACTTGTTACACAGCTATTAAGAATCTGACTTCATAATTGAGCTCATGAAGTTGAGTTTTCTTAATTCCAAGCCCAGTGCTCTATTTTGCCCAGGGTCAATCTGAGGCTGGATTTGGTCTTCTTGACTCTAGGCCTAGTGATTTTTCTACTGCACCACCTAATTGCCCTTTCATGACTGTTTAGGTATGTTTGGAACTGCAGTTTATTCTCTTTGGGAATTTCCAGGTGTAGAATTTTTAATTTGTAGGTTTAGTTTCCTGGGCGGGGTTGAAGATTAAGTGATTTGCTGAAGACCCAGGACTAGTGTGGATCATAAGTGGGACTTGAATTAAGATCATCCTGACTCATAGACTATTTGTGGATCTACTACCTCTTTTAAAGAATATACCATCATTCAAAGATATTGGGTTCTTTATATCACACAATATATAAATACCCACTTTGTAATGCAAAAGGATATTTATAGGTGTGGATAAATTTGTACTGTTTTGTATGTTTAAAACTCATGCCTGAGCCAGTTTTATTGGTGTACTCAAATACCCATGTTTTACCATTTTCAGAATGAGATTATAGAGTGGTCTCTAAATAGATTTGAATAATCCTAGATTTTATTTAGAAACAAAAAATTGTATGCCTTTAAAAAATTGTTCATCTAATGCTTTCATAATATTCTGTCCTCTCTTTGAGGGAGAAAAGTCACTGAGACTTTATTTGGTTGAAGCTTGACCTCCCAAGTCATAGAGCTTTTTGGCTTCTATTAATCTGAAAGCTTATACTTTTTCAGTTCTTTTTTTTAATCAACTACTTTGTTTCATTTTTTTAAAAAAAGCACATTATTTTAGGTGTTTTCTTTTTAAAAGTTTTTTTTAAGTTTGACTCTTGGATTTTTTAAAAAACCAATTGCATGTCACTTTTTCATGGGCTTCATTCATATTATATTTCATTATATTTTTAAGATATATTTTTAGGAAATTAGGAGAACTCGGAATTGAAAAGCTTTTTATCATGTTGGAATAGTATAGACTTTTTTTAAAAAAGTGCATTATATTTCTGGCTGGATTTATTGATACTGTATCTTATTTATTAATAATAAAGGATAGGAACTGCACTTGTGATTTCACTGATATGGGGATAAGATGGCTGCTTTTATCTCAGCATTTTTTAGTCAATTTAATAATCTTAGGAAGTTGTCTAAGACCTGAGATAGAAACTTACTTAGTTAGGATCACAAGCCAGTGTATGTCAGGTTTTGAATCTAGGTCCCTACCAATTGAATAACATTGTCTTTCTAGACAGGTAAATAATTAGTCATTCAGGAAAATAATTATTTGATAATTCCTCTGAATGTTATCTCTTAAATCTTATTTTCTCAGGAAAATCCACTGCCTTCCAGTGTTCTTTTCACTGAGAATTTAATGCCATATAAGAAGTATTAAACAAAACCTTTCAAACAATTTCAAGTGAGTTTAATATCTATATTGAAAATGTAACTAGATACTATGTTTTGCATTTAGATCGCTTATTTGACTTTTAAAAATATTTTAGAATTAGAATGCTTTACCAGGTTCTGTTATACTTGTGCCTGGTGGTGATCTTGACTCTTGAAGTACCCTCATAGATTTTTCTGTTGGGTAGAATTCTAAGATGGATAGTAGGGTGGTGCCCCTCCTATCTGCCACCTGTGTTATCTTGGGCAAGGCATTTAACTTCTCTGTCTTTAATTATGAATAGAAGGAGTAGTTGGAGAAAATGAGCTTGTAAGGTATTTTTCAGCTCTGAAATTATAAATATATATTTTTCCCCCTGAGGCAATTGGGATTAAGTTACTTGCCCAGGGTCACACAGCTGGGAATTAAGGGTCTGAGATCACATTTGAACTCGAGTCCTCTTGACTTCCTGGCTGGTCCTCTATTTACCTCGCCACCTAGCTGCCCCTGGAATTATAGTCTAGTCTTAATGATTCTCTCTCTCCCTCTCTTTCCCTCTCCCTCTCCCTCTCCCTCTTCCCCCCCTCCCCCTCCCCCTCCCCCTCCCTCTCTCTTCTTCCCTCCCTCCCTCTCTCTCTCTCTCTCTCTCTCTCCCCCTCCCCTTCTCCCCCTCTCCCCCTCTCCCCCCATACATTTATCTAGCCACCATTGTGAGGCAGACCTTTTATCTCTTATGGAGAATACTGCCATACCCCTAATCTCTCTTGTCTCCAATCTCTTCCCTATTTTGACCTATACTCCTCTTTAGCTAAGTGGAAGAAATTGGTATTGAAAGAATTTATTCAGGTAAATCCTACCTGCCGGCTGTTTCTGGAGTCTTAAGGGGAAGATGATGAAGCTTTGCTCTAGAGTGGAGCCCTTGTCAGAGGCGAGAAGGAAGTACACATGAGAAATGTTGAGAAGGTGAAAACAATTAAGATTTGGTAACAGATTGGATATTGGAGTAGGGGATGAGAAAGAAGACAATGTGAAGATTTGAAGTTGCCAGCTTCAGCAACTAAAAGGATAGCCATGCTTTTGGCAGTAATTTGGGAGTTAAAAGGAAAAGATATTTTTGGGTGAGGAGAGAAAGTTAATGAATTCAGTGTTGGACATGTAGAGTTTAAGATGTCTGATTGGGAGATATCTAGTTCTAAATGTCCATTGCACAATTGAATATGAGACTGGAGATGGGTTAGGATTAAATGGAGATAATATCACCTTCCTTTCAGGGGCATCGTGAGGATCAAATGAGGTAATAATTTTAAAGTTCTGATCACAGCCTGACAGCACATATACATATTATTAATAGCTCAGAATCTCTGATTGGTTGAGATAATAATTAAATCTAGGAAAACTAATGAGACCATCAAATGAAAGAGAACGAAGAAAAGAGGGCCCACGATAAATTGGGAGTGTGGGAAGGGGAGGAGTGAAGAAATATGACTAGTAGGTGCAACCTGGAAGAAGTTCTACTATTAGGGAAGACTGAGAAATGCTCAGATAGGTTGGAAGAGAACCTGGGAGAACAGTCACTTAAAACCTTAGAGATAAGAGGAAGGGGAAAATGGGGACATGGATGTCAGAGGCTTTGCATGGGGAAAAGTTTTTCAGCTTTATTTCCCTGCAGTATGGTCCAGACATATTGACCTACTTATTTATTGTCTCTCACAAAGTGTTCCATCTTCATTCCTTTGCACAAATTGTCTCCCATGTGCCTGGCATATACACATCTACCTCGCCTCTGCCTTTTAAAACCCCCTCACTTTCTGCAAAACTCAAGTTAGCTGCCTTATTTTACATAGTCTTTGCATGATCTCTTAAGTTCCTAGCTTTTTTCTTCCCCTTGTATTTATTTTGTATATATTTGGCATATACAATATTTGCATGCTGTGCTTCTCCCTTTTTTTTTTTATCCTTAGGGTTTAGCAAAATATTGTTTGGTAAGAGCGATTGTCATAAATTAGTCAATTTTTAAATAACTGGGCTTAGTACAGAGGGACATCCAGCATAGGTGTCTAGTATTTGATCTCAAGGTCAAGATATATTTTCCTTTGAAATGGAAGCTAACTGGAAATCAGCAGTAAATGGATGAGATTAGCCACCTGCTAAAGTAACCCAGTTTAAGGATTTGTTTTGTAAATTTATTAGTAATTAGATTACATATCTCCCCAAATGGTCATTAAGATTTCTAGGATTTCTCAGAATTTCTGGAAGACAATGAAAATTATATTAATCTTATATATAAACTTAATTGTAACCTAATTAACTGTAGTTACTGATAGAGGCTTTTGAAATTAGAATTAGGTTAGGAAGAGTTTATATACAGGCCTACAGAGGTGAATGCTATCTAGAACATTAGTCCTGTTTACTTCGATGATAATATCCCTTATGGAACTAATGAAGGACCAGCTTGGAATAGATTACTGAATCATTTTAAGCTTTCCTAGGATAGTGGAAATAAAATACTATTTCTTCTCCACTTAGAATTAATAAGACTAAGAATTCAAGAAGCCGTTTTAAAAAAATTTAATTTCCCCCAATTACATGTAAAAACAATTTTTAACATTCTTTTTTCTTTTAAAAGATTTGAGTTTCCAAATTCTGTCTCTTTCTTCCTGCCTTCAGTCCCTTCCTTAGATGGCAAGCATTGTGATGTAAATTATGCATATGCAATCATGTAAAACATATTTTCATATTAGTCATTTTGTGAAAGAAGACAAAAAAAAAGAAACAGGAAAAAAAAGGTGAAAAATACTATGCTTTGCTCTACATTCAGGCTCAGTTCTTTCTCTGGAGGTGAATAGCATTTTTGTGTTGCTGATAATAGCTAAGTCATTCACAACTGATCATCATACACTTAACTTTACTCTGTATCAGTTTGCACAAGTTCAAGAAGCATTTATGAAGCACCTATATTTAGTATAGGGGATATGCAAAGCCAAAAAAACCCTAAACCCCCAAACAATTTACCTTCTTACTGGAGGGAAACAGCATTTATACAGAAAAGTAAATACAAAATATATACAAAATGAACATAAAGTAATTTTGGGGAGGGAGGAACACTAAAAGAAGATGAAAACTTTATTGTTTTGGAATGACATAATTTAATAGCAGTCTGACAATTCCAAGATTTGCTTCAAGTACAGTTTCAGAGAAAACATTTTATTATTCAAGAAATCCATTTAAGTTTTGTAGTTTGCCATGCATTCTGGCAGAGTAATAATGCAACAATTTTTTTTTCCAACTCAGGGTGTTCCAGAACCTGTTTTGCCTGTTATCTATTAAGTGAGTGAGACTGAAAAGGTTCTATTGCTTACCTGAAAAAGAAATTCATTGAGTAGTTGTAACAGATGCCAGGTCTATTGAGAATAAGACAGTGTTTATATAACCTTTTAGTTTGTTGAGTCTTTTCTTCTTTGGGGTACAGGAAATGAAATACTGTAAAAGAATTTGCCTTTTTCAGCTGCTCACAAATTCCATTCCATAGAACCTCTTAATGTTGTGTTTATTCACATAAATCTAGGATGATTTATTTTTAAAAGATTGTGGAAATCACAAAGTTAGGAGTATTAACCAGGAAAAAGTTGTTATGGAAAGAAATGTCATATAATTCAATAGATATAGATATATAGATATATGGGTGCTGCAAAATTGCAGCCCTATTGTTTCACAGGCTTTCCAGCTAAAAGATTATTTAGAAATAATTTAATCTAGCCTTCCCATTTTACATAAGGAAACTGAGGCCAATGGAGATTCTACTGTGTGTGTTTTTCCTTTATTGCCTTAGGGTTCTGTATACTTTGTTGGCAAGGAGAAACTATTTAGTCTTAATTATTAAAAGTATTATGCAGTAGGAATCTTTGCAAGATTGTCTTCCTTCTAGACCCAATTCAGGTGCTACCTTCTATAGGGATCTCCCTAATTTTTAGTGGCCTCTCCCTTAACTCATTATCAAGTATTTTTTTATGTTGTATTCTCTATTAGAATGTAAGTTTCTGGAGGACAGGGTCTCTCCCTTCCCCCCAATCTTTTAAGGAGGGTGAGTTCTCCCTCCTTAAATCAGTAAGCCCTGATTTAATTGGTGAGTATGTCCTCCAGTTTCACTATTTCTGGCAGTTCTCACGCTTCTCAGCTGTCTTTCCAATGCTCTTTTGCATTCTCCTCAATAGCCCCATTCCCTTTCAAGTTTTAAAACCATTTTCAAATGAATATTTTGTGGGAAGTATGTACCATTCTACTCCCTTATTGCCCTTTTCACCATTCTGGTAACTTCGCAAATGAAATTATTCTTTGGCTACAACTACCCTTTACATATATAAGGCATATATATATATATGCATATATATATATATTTACATGCAAATATATATATATGCCCTTTCTTATCCTACTAGACATAATATCATAAGCTCTTTAGGGACAGAATGTTTTCAGTTTTGCATTTGTTTCCCTAGGGCATAGAACTATGCATACAATAAAAGTTTAATAAATGATTATTCATTTTTGTCTTTTATTCCCAGTTCCTAGCATAATGTCTAGTACATAATAGGTATTTAGTAAATGTTTGTTGAATTTATTGGAATTAGAACAGGTATATTTTGGAGAAGCAAAGGTTCACCTGTGCGGTGTGGAAAATCAAGAAACTTGGTGTAGAATCTCTCCTTGTGATAACTTGAGACATTTTTTTGCCTGTAAAAGATGTTCTTGTTAGATGAAATACTAATCTGTAACATAATGCAGGTATCTTCGATTACTTTACTGCCTGTTCGTAGTCACAGTGCATGCATCTAGGATACTTACAATCTCAGCTCTTATGTACAGATAGAACAGTGTTCATTCATATCAGAGGGACACAGGATCATAGATCTGGACCAAGCTGCTTCTCTAGGGAAACACTCATATTATGATATCACCTGACTAATAGGCTACTAGTGCCTAGCCACTTGCTAAAGGATTTGCACAAGAAGTTGTGGGTAAATTTTGTTATCAAAATAAAATAATCTCTTGGGATAATGTAATTGAAATGAAAAGCTGGGGATACTTCCTAGTTTGGCAAGTCATTTGTAGAATGAACAGAGAATCAAATGAATCCCAAAGCCTCTGTATTCTGGGCAGTGGAGCTGATTGCTCTGTATTGTAAGGTAAGGATTCTCTACTTTCATCTGTTCTGCCTCTGTCAGATATTGTGTGTAACGGTATTTTAAGTAATGTTTCAGAAATAGAATATCATTAGAATGTAGCTTCTCATTTTAACGGTGTTATGTAATGTGAGGAATGCCAAAGAGATATATTTAATAGGGTCCTTGTACTATCTTGTTGATACTTTTAATAACAACAACAATGATAGGAATAACTTTTTACATGTCTTTTAAGATTTACAAAGTGTTTCACAAAGTAATTTAATTTGATTCTCAAAATAATCCCAAGGTGTCTACTCAATCCTATTTTATCAGTGTGGAAATTGAAGCTTAGAGAGATTAGACAACTCCATTTCCCCTGGTCTACATAGCTGTTGTCAGAGGTTGTATTTATGCTCAAGTCTCTTTGACCAGAAGTCAAAAGAAAGTCCAACATTTTGTATTATATAATCATGTCTTTTATTGTTGGAATTATATTGTTTTGATAATAGGTTACATTTTCACACAATTTTGGCTTTTAAAAAAAAACTGAATGCAACATATAATGTGTTACTTTTCAGTATTTATAAACATAAATATACTTTTACTTCCAAAGGCATTTGAGGTGCAACTTCAGATAAATAGGACTATTAGACTCTCAAATAATTTTTAGTTACTACCTTTCTTGTACAAAAGGATTCTATTGAATGTCCTTTTTAAGGTTATTAAGAGAATACCTTGAAGCATGTGTGATCAGTATTTATATTTTGTACACAGTCCATAACATGGCACAGTGTGATTCAACTATTAGGAAGAACTACATTTTTAAACTGGGCAATATATCTGGACAAAATGTATGATGTGATTGAAGTCTGAATTTCAGTGTAGCATGATCTCATGAGATTAGATCAGTTGTTTAATTTGTACATATACATACCTAGGTCTATAAGTTTATTTTAGTCCATTTTTATTCACAGTAAGCTTTACTTTCTGTTAGGGACACTCTAGAATCAGAAAAACAAATGATTGAAAATTTAAAGAAGAGAACAGCTTAACATTTTATATCTTTATCTCTGTTACTCCTCTTGAATTTAATTCTGACTTATTCTCGGCCCCTGTGAGAGTAGTACAAATTCCTGGCTCCCTATCAAATTGACCGAGACCTCTTGGGAATTGAATGGTCTGAAATGAAAAATAGATTTCCCTTCTGGCTCAACATTCCTGATTGTTTCTGACTTATTCATTTAAAAGCTAATTGTTAAATTTGTTTTAATGGAATCAAGAAGACTTAAATTCAAGACAACCTTGCTATTTGCTGTCTCTGTGACTGAGGAATTCAGATAGCCCTAAGCTCAGTTTTCTTCTGCAAAAATGTGGGTTAATTGCACTTGTTTGCATTACTTACTTTATAGGAATGTTATGATAAAAAGGTTTTGAAAAATTGAAGATTTCTATAAAGTGAGGATTGTTTCTTATTGACAAAATGTTGTTTAGTTATGTAAAAAGCACTCGCTGTAGAATTAGAAGGCATGGGTTCAGATCCCACCTCTGAATTTGGAGAAGGCACTGAAACTCTTGACTCTTTTAGTTCTACATCTATGTCTGATTCTTTGTTCTATACTACTGTGATCGTACAAAGAACTTTAGATAGCATGAATCCTGATTGTGTGTCATAGTGAGCAAATTAGAATTCTGCTTCAGGCTCTTATACGCTTAAATGATCCTGGGTGATTTTAACTTTTAAGTCTAATTTTCTTCATGTAAAACCAGAATAATACCATGTCAGGGTAGTTGTGAGGATCAAGCAAACTAAGGCAATAGAAATACAAATAACAACTAGCATTTATTAGCTCTTTAAGGTTTGTCTCCTTTAATCCTTACAGAAACTCAATGAGGTAAATGTTATTATCCCCATTTTTTAGATGAGGAAGCTGACAAATGTTCAAGGTCACCTAGATAGTAGGTAGTTAAGGTAGGATTTGAACTTGGTGATTTCCCCACTTGAGCCTTACTGGCTTCAAATCTAACCCTCTACACTGTTGCCTAGCTGCCTTGCTATTGTTCTATCTCCTTCTGTCTTCTCCAGTAGATTCCCCAGTGCTTAACCGCAGATTCTTATCCTCCCCCCCCCCCCCTTAAATTCCTCTATGTTGGTCTACCCTCCTTTAATTTAGAACTGATCTATCACCTATTCTCTTATTTCTCCCTTTCCCTTTTGATTCCTTGTATAAGAAGACATTTCCTTATTTTATTTTATTTTTTTATTAAAATAAAAACTCCTTATGGAGTGAACAAAAGATTTGGAATAACTTATGTAGGGAGTGAGATTTAGAGAATCATAAAGGAATAAAATGACTATCTTCCTGCAGTGAAGGGGATTGTTTTATGCCCTGTTGGCACAATTGTAGGATTTTCTCCAGCTCCATTCAAGCAGTTTGTGAATAGGGGTGGAGGAGGCAGGTGGCAGGAGTCATCCAGTAACATTGGACCTTTTATCTTTAAAGAGAATTCCTCTTCTTTTTGATCTGTGCATTGGATTTCCTCCATGATGAATGAATGAATGAGTGAAAAATCATTTATTTTTCTCATTTGCAAAATAGCGAGCTAAGTGCTGGGGATACAAATAAAAAACAAGGTAGCCCTTGCTCTTAAGGACCTCATTTTAATTTGAGGGATACAAGCACATATTGAAGGTTTGAACTTTTAAGTTCCATGGAAAGGTCTTATGGTACTTTGGGTTCAATGGTAAAGCAGAGTGTAATAAATTTTTTTCACCATCAGTAAAGCTGTATCTATATGTTTAATCATTTGACAGTGCTAAGAATTTTAAGCTTTTCCTTTAATAGCTAAAGTGATTAAACAGTTGTATTTGTGGAAGCTAGTTGAATCTTCCCAAGTATTGATTCCTGGATGATGATGGCCTGAGGGCCTGAACTGTCTTGGTGGTGGTGATGGTGATCTGGGCCTAGTATTGCTATTTCTTAGACTCTAGGGCATAGAGTCCTTTGTCATCTCCAAATATAGTTTGGGTGGTTTCAAAGGCTTTAACTTGGCACATACTGCCTCCTAGAAACTTAATGGTTATGTGTATATATTAGATCTGAGTTTGAACAACCTGGATTTTGTTTTGTTTTGGTTTTTTAGACAGTTGGTTAAGTGACTTGCTCAGGGTCACACAGCTAGAAAGTTTTAAGTGTCTGAGGTCGCGATTTGAATATAGGTCCTCCTGACTTCAGGGCCAGTGCTCTGTCTGCTTGTGCTATCTAGCTGTCCCTCACCTGTTTGTGAATTTTTTCTATCCTTTTGTATCTAGGTTCTTGTCCTTAACTCATTAAGATAAAAAAGGAATATATTATGTTTTCTGTGTTGTATACTAGCACACCTTCCTGAAAATCCTCTTCCTTTTTTTTTTTTTTTAAATCTCTGCAATAGGGAATTAGATCCAAATCAATGGATACCTTCTGCATATTACTTTATAAATATTACTTCTTTTAAGAAATCTCTTTTTTGTGTATTTTTATCTGTTAATCATTCATGATTCTTTATGCGCTTAATATTTTACCAGCTCTCCTTGTAGCTTTGCTTTAGAGCAGAGTAGTTAATGTCTCATTTCATTCATAAAATAAATATGTTATTACTGGAAAGAATATTTACTTGACTTTTGAGTATGAAAACCTGAGTGGGAGTAGGTACTTAACAAGTGTGTTGTTTTCATTGGATTGAATCGGTAGAGCCTAATGCAGCCTTAGGAGATGCATAGCATACGTACTAAATAAAGGACCTGTTGCTGTTGACTTAGGATAACCAGTGTGCTGTCAATTGCTGAATTATTGTCTGGGATTTTTATCCATTTTAGAAGAAATTTACACACTTAGAGCTTCCTATACGGAGGAAATCACAGGCCTGGAGCCAAAAAAAAAAAAAAAATGCAGCCTCTTAAAACATCTTCTCTGACTCCTCTGATTATTTAAATCATTATGGAATTAGTTAATGTGTGCAGCTACAGAGATAATTTGATAATTGTCATTATCAAATGAGGCATAAAATATGAAGACATCCAGTTTACAGCAATATGATGGTACAGTGGAAGAGAGTACTTGATTATTGGAATTTGAGGAGCTTTGTTCAATTTCTGTGGTTGTAATTTATTGCCTGTGTCTCCTTGGGCAAACGAAATCTCTGAACTTGTAATTTCTTTCTGTAAAATGAGAAAGTTAGGGGCAGTTAGATAGCACAGTGAATGAAGCAGGAAGAACCTGAGTTTGAATTTGACCTCAGTTAACACATTGTAGTTGTGTGACCCTGGGCAAGTCACTTAATCCCAGTGGCCTTGCAGAGAGAGAGAAAAGAAATTTAAAAAATGTTTTTAAATCTATAATCATAGGATGCAGTGAGCTTGCCCAGTTCCCTTCATCAGCCTTGGTTTCCTTTATCTGTAAATGAAGATAATAACACATATACTGATTATAGCATTGGATTATTTTGAGAAATGCACTTTGAAAATTGTAAAGTAATTCATAAATGTGCTTTTCATGAACATAATTCCTCCTCCTCCTTTTTGAAACAAATAACTTTGTTAGGTCTGGGGATGGAGAAAAAGAAAAATTATACATTACATCCTGATACTCTTTGATATTGTTCTCATAGCATATTTTTACCAGTGTGAATTCCTATGGTCATCCCAAATAGCAGTCCTCTTCAAAGTAGAATTTCTGAAGGGTTGGTACCAAGAATAAATAACTGTAGAGTATTAATCATATTTATTATTGAAAAGTCTTTAAAAGGTTTTAGAATTTTTTGGGGGCGGGGCAGGAGCTTTCATTTTATCGAACTAAATTTTCCTATTTTGTTTGACAAGATAAAAATGAAAACTCGTGTAATGAGTCAGGTAATCTTAAAATTTTGAAATAGTCTAAATGACTTTTTGGCAATTGTTATATAAAATGAAATATATCTGTAAGTGCAGACATTTTAGGATTATTGTGAGAGTCTTTTTAAATCTTAAAAATTCTCTTCCAAATCAGCTGGAGACCAAATCAAGATAACAAGAGGGTAATGTATAAACATGCTTAATATTTGCCTAGGTGAACTAAAACGTTTTACATCTGATTAATACAATAATAGCAAGAAAACAAAATTATTTCTAGGTATTTGGATATAAAGAGACATTAAACCAACTATTATCCTTTGTTGCTTTTCTGGTTTTGGCAAACTAGAAATGGGGGAGGCAGCATGGATACACATAATAGAAAATGCTGAATTTGGAATCAAATCAGCTACATATTACCAGGATGACCTTGGGAGGATTACTTATTTCTCTGAACTTAAATAAACTCATCTGTAAAGATAGGGGATTGGACCAAATTATTTCTAAGGTCACTTATATCTCTCAAATTCTCTGACCTTTCTTATTTGCTGTGATCTATGAACAATAGTATTCTACCACAGAAAAGATTACATGAAGGTAAAGACACATTTATTTATTTTTGAAAACTAGGAGTAAAAGATGGGGAGAGAGTATATTTCTTTTGTATTTGGCTGTTTTCCTATCATTAAAAAGTGCTTTGGGAAGTTAATTGAAATGATAGATTTGTACAGAATTTGAATGTTGGTAGCATGAATTGATGTGAAAGAGGTCTCAGCTACTTAGTGTAATACTAGCAGCCCCCATGTTAGTCTTTTCCCCAGGATAGATGAGTC
Source organism: Myrmecobius fasciatus (assembly GCA_023553655.1). Taxonomy (NCBI): domain Eukaryota; kingdom Metazoa; phylum Chordata; class Mammalia; order Dasyuromorphia; family Myrmecobiidae; genus Myrmecobius; species Myrmecobius fasciatus. The sequence continues at coordinate 569,969 of JAJPUD010000697.1, read as the reverse complement.
AGTATTTTGAAGCATAAGTTTGGCTACTTAAAAATGTCACTAGTCTTGCACTCAGTGTGCACAATGTGCACTCCTTGCACTCAGTATGATTACAAAGGAATTTGGATAGTTTCCTAATATCTCCCTCATAGGGTTATTGAGAAGCTTACATGAGAAAATGTGTGTGCCTTGCAAATTTTACAAAAAAGATTAATTCTTGAAGAGTTCTTTTTTAAGGATCTAATGAAAAAATATTTTACATTTTAAGAGAGATGTCTTTCTAGATGAGATATCATTATAAATATAGAATGATATTTATGAGGAATGGAAGGTGACATTAGGAGCCAGAGAAGAAATTAGCATGAAAGTATATACCACAGTGTACTGATTTATCTGGTAGTACCTTTTTGAAATTTTAACTTTTATATTTTGTGCATGCATAAATTATCAATTTGATTTCCATTTGTATCACATGAATAGAAAGGTAAGCATAGTTTTAAAGTTAGAAATTATATTTATATTAAAGCATGAAAAGGACATAACTGTGAATGGTTAAGTATGAAGGGATTTTGGTGAGATAAAATCATAATATTCTAGAACTGAAAGGGACTGGACAGTGAGGCTTGAACAACATTAGAATATAATTGAGAAACATTTACCAAATAAATAAGAATATGATGCAATATAAATACTGTTAATTTATAGTTTTCTAAGCTGATTGCTAGGGATCTTTCCTGTTTGAGTTTGACACTACTGTTATCATTTTATACATTAAGAAAATGAGGATGAGAGGTAAAAGTAAAAAGAACTTTTAAAATTTTGACCATCTTTTGTAGAAATTTTCTAAAATGTATTATATACTCCATTAACATCTTAAACAGAAAACATAACTAGATTTGTTTTTAATGACTTAGTGTCATCATTTGAACATCTCTTTTGGTAATATTCTATATATAAAACAATGATACCCCCAAGGGCTACTGAAGTCTGTTTGGTTTTATACTAAATGACACCAGCATGATTTTTTTTTTTTAATTTCCTTTAGTCATCTCTCTTGTTAGGCTATCTAGTCTTGCTTCTATCAGCTTGCCTTACAAAAACACTCTTCCCTTCTAATTTTCTGTTTTTAAATCAGTGGTAAGCTAAGAAAGCCAATAACCAGGTTTGTCAGAATCGGATATGAAGTATTAAAAAAAAAAAGTAAATAGGCAGAGGAAGGGTCTAAATGGCACATTTTTTTAGTAAAGTGCATGAGGTTTGTGGGCAAGTGCCTGAATGTCTAGACATCTGTTTTGGATTGGGGGTTGGGTTGGAGAACATTTGTATTATTTTCTGACTCTTGGCTATGTTCTGAATAGTTGGGGTTTCCAGATCAAGCTATATTTTGGGATAGGGGAAATCATACTGAAATAGGTTTTCTTAAAATGGGGGATATTTGGATATGGATGTAAAAAGATGGATTTGCTATATTATTAGACTTCAAAGAGAAGACGGCAACATATGAATTGGGAGAAACAAGACAGTGAGATTTTTGGAATTTAAAATAGATTGAATTTGTGGCTGAGAAATGAGTCATCCATAAAAGTATTCCAAAGAAAAACATGCATAATGTAACTAATTTTGTACTGTACAATGCTCCTTTGAGTAAGTCAAATAATGGCACTCTCTTAACGGTGAAATTCTAGGGTAAAAAAATGAAATATTTCCTTTATGACTTTTTTCCCTTTATGAGAGGTTTAATTTAGTCATTAAAATTCGGATGTTTATAACAACACATAGATAAAATCATGTTAAATATCTTTTATGTGGACTCACAAATAATACTTAACGAGTCGTCATAAAATTGTATGATTTAGGCATTAGTTATTACTGGCTTAATTATAAGGACTAGTAGGTGAGGTACAGAATTTCCCCCCAGGGCAAAGATTCACTTGGCCATGGAGCAAAAGGATAAGTAATATACATTCTCTTAATAGCACGTGTAGCTGTTGTAGATGGCAGAAAGGTAAAGAAATAATTTACCTTTCAGTAGTTATTACATTTTGTAGGTAACTTTTTCTTTTTTAATGTGACTCTAATCCCAAAATCATGAGCATAAGGAATCATAATTAAAATAAACAACACTGAAAATCCTAGTACATACAGTACCAGTTTACAAGTGAATCTTGAATTTAGCCACACTTTAAGAAAAAATGATTTTCTGTATTAAGGATTTTGTGGGTGGAAAACCATATGGGCAAACTTTACTTTTTCTTTAAAAAAAGGATCATAACTAATCCAAGCAAAACTAGAAACATAGCATTGTATACTAATTTTTGCCCTAATCGCTGACCGGATGTGTTTTCTTTTTAATGCTTCAGTTTTCTTATTCATAAAGTGAACATGTTGCAATAACTTGTCAAAGTGGCTAATAGTAATTATTTATGGATTCCTAAAGCCAAGAAAGATGCTCCTGCTCGTCATTAAAAAAAAAAAAAGATAATTGCATTCAGTTTTATTGAAGATTGTTTTTTCTTGATTTCTCTCCTTCCCCCCAACAGTGTTAATTTGGAAATTTGTTTTGCATGACTTCATATTTGTAATAGGATTTATTTTTCCTGCCTTCTCAATGGATGGGAGGAGAGAATTTGGACCTGGGGGGAAATATAAAATATATATATATATATATTTTGCTGAGGCAATTGGGATTAAGTGACTTTGCCAGGGTCATACAACCAGGAAGTGTTAAGTGTCTGAGAGCACATTTGAACTCAGGTCCTCCTGACTTCAGAGCTGGTGCTCTACCCACTGTGCCACCTAGCTGCCCCAATAAAATAAAATTGAAGAGAAAAAAAAATCACATGCTCATTTGAGCAAAATCAGAACACTAGGCATAAATTTCAAAGGTGTTGCTAATTCTTCAATATTGATAATTCATGAGGAAGAATTGCAGATCGATAAAAGCAGCTATTTATAAATTCTCAAACAGAAAATCTTGTTATCTTTTATTTTAGATGATAGAATTTTTTTTTGTATTCTTTTTTTTTATTTTATTTGCATAACATATGTGTGGGTAATTCTTCAACAATAACCCTTACATAGCTTTC
>JAJPUD010000697.1:532364-566804 GCA_023553655.1 Myrmecobius fasciatus | reverse complement strand
TTTTTTTTTTTTTTTTTTTTTTTTTTTGCTTTTTGCTGAGGCAGTTGAGGTTAAATGACTTGCCCAGGGTCACACAGCTAGGGCATGTTAAGTGTCTGAGAGCGGATTTGAACTCAGGTCTTCCTGACTTCAGGGCTGGTGCTCTATCCACTGCGCCACCTAACTGCCCATTGAATTAGAATTCTTTAGTCTTCACATACAGTTCAGTGGTCCAATTGGTCAAATTATAAATTTATCAATATAAATAAAAACAAATCACCTAGCAAAACAAAGCAAAAACCCTAAATAAATAAATGAATAAATACTCATTAGTTGCTCACTATTACTATTGTTTTCCTGTTAAAAGGGAGTCTTGCTAGAGAGCTTAATTAGCAATGTGTTTAAAATGCAATGTAACTAAAAATAAGCTTATGAATTACATGATTTCTAAATATCTGGTCCAGTATTGAAAAGCATGGTTGTCCCTTATCCTGTAACAAGGCTCACCTTATCATTGACTTCTTTTCAGAGTTTGGTGAAATCTGTGGATCACTTTCTCAGAATAATGTTTTAAATAAAAAAAAAAATTACATGGAATTATAAAATTGAAATGATTGTCAAAAACTTTTTTAAAGTCGGAAACTCAGTTAAGAACTTGATTATGTAGCATGTATCACATAAACATACAAAAAACTTGCTATACCAGTCTAAAGGAAAAATAGAAACTTGTTTAGTGACTTCATTTGCTACTCATAGCTAATTTGTAAGGTAGGTGCAGATGAGAAAATTGAGGCTAAGAGAGTTACCTAGGGCCAGACAGGTATTAAAGTATTGAGACAGGATTTAAATGTAGGCTTTTCTGACTCCCAAGTTCAGCACTCTTATCAACTACATCACCTAACTGCATTAATTTTGGCTTATCTTTAACATGCTGCTGTTTTGTTAGACAGAAAACTTGTTTTAAATAATTTTTGATAAATGAGAATTTGAAGTGTTGAGCTTTATTGTTTTATCCTTAAAGATTGTTTTGATTCATCTTTATTGGAAAGCATTCCCATTGCTTATTTGTCTTTATTGCCCCATGGGGAAATTCTTGGAAAAAAAAGAATTTTTTGAGATAAAGCATTTATAATATGAAGATAAAACCCATCAATTAATAGTTAGTCATTAAAGGCATTAAGGATATGTCATCAGCATATAGTATAAGTATACATATACAATACTCATATACAATACTCATATGTATATATTAGTATACATAAAAAAAAAAAAAAAAAGACAGTTCCTGATCCCATGAAGCTTAATGGAAGAAGAGTATATATACAAAAAGGAAGCTGAAAACATTTGGGAGTGGCAGTGGTAAGTTTCTAAGTAGTGCAAGCAAGTGAGAATCAGATATAGATATTGATGTTTAAGAAAAGATCCAGAAATACAAATGAGTTTTGAATTTCTTTTGCTCAGAAGATTCTAAAAAACTCTATTGAAACATTTTAAAATCACATTTTCCTATTGACTAAAATTTTTGAGATGTATACCAAGAAAATTTTTGTTCCTTCATATGATAAAAATTCCATACTTACAAATACTAACATTAATATTCATTAAGCAGAGTCCTGCCTTTTCCAGTACTGAACCTTCGTTTAATTCTCCTCCACAACCTTTTCCAGAAGTTTTTCAAAAGAATAATCCTATTAACAAAGCAATTCTTAAGGTTGGTCTCCTACATTAAGAGCTTAGTATAGAAGTGTTTATAATTGCTTTGGTCAAAAGAATTTATCAGCTGGTAGCCAGTTTTCTGATGGTAGCACTCTCCACATTTAGTTGAACTAGGCTTCTGATGACAGATTCATGATCTGTTTCTGGGGCTCATATTTGAAGCTTTTTCCAGAGCAAGGGTTCTTAATCATGAACCCTTGTCATTCTGAAGGCTTTGGATCTCTGCTCAAAATAACATTTAAGTGTATAATTTAGTCAGCCAACAAGAATTAATGAAGTAAGTACTAGGTGTCAGTTTGGGCAGCCAGGTAGTACAGTGGATACATAGGATGCTGTACCTGGATTCAGGAAGGTTCTAGTCTGACTTCACACTTACTAACTGTGTGACCCTGGGGTCACTTAACTCTGCCTTAGTTTTTCTGTCTATTAAATGAGCTGGAGAAGGAAGTGACTGACCACTCCAAGAAAATCCCAGATAGGGTCATAAAGAGTCTGACACAATTGAAAACAACTAAACAACAACAGTTATATGTCAGATACTATACAAAAAAAGGCAAAAGACGTCTTTGCCCTCCAGGAGCTCATAATATGGAACCGACTACAGACAAATAGATTGAAATAAACTATATATAGGACAGCTGGGAAATAATTAACACCAGGAAGTCATTAGAATTAAGAGGGATTGGGAAAGGCTTTCAGGGGAAGATGGAATAAACTTCCAAGAATTACAGAGGACACCAAGAACCCCTGCTGTAGAGCCTGACTTAACTTGTGATTTCTGTACTTAGCTTTTGAGTACCCAAGGTTATTTGCATGTTAGTAAGAAATAATATTAAGATTACATTTCTAATCTGCTTTAAGTTTTAACCCAGTGCCTTTAAGAAAAGTATTGCAAGTATTTATATCATTTTATAAAAGAAAATAATATTCTCAGAGCTAAACTTATGACTTTGTCAAAGCTTATAAATGGTAAATTCAGGTATTCTGATTTTAGCTGTCTATAATGCTTCCATAAAATCTTTGCCTAATGAATTATATTAAAACATTACATAATTATTCTTATCTTTTAAGATCTCAAATATTTTTGCAGTTATTTTGTTAATATCAATTTAAAGCAATTAATTTTCTTCATTTATTAGAGCTTCTATATTTTTAACCGTTATTTATGATTAGTTTAATTGGAAACATTTTAAATTAATGAAGCACATTTCACTTTTACCTACAGAGTTCTGAGACTATCTCTAGCCTTTGATTTATAATAGGACAATGTTATTTTCCATATAAGTCTCAGAAGCCCATCTATAAATAAATGCTGATCTAATAAGTATCCACTTCTTCATTAGAAGAATATAGTGTTGATTGAGTCAGGATTATGCCTTTAAAGCAGTTCTTACTCAGGTTTTGTGGATCTAGAACTTTAGATAAGCAAGTCAGTGTACTATTCTTATATTTAATTAAATAGATTATATAGTAAAGGAGATTATTCTGTATGATGCAAGGGATAACAACATTTATGTATATAACAAGTACACAGTGTTTTTCCCAGGTGACTTTTCCTTTGGAAGAACTAAGAAAAATTTCATTGTTTAATTATTATATCATAATTTAAAATTGTAAAATCATTGAATTTAGAGGTATAAAACACTTATCTAGTCTAATTCACCTATTTTATAGGTAAGGAAACAGGTCTACAGAGGGGAAAAAAATAAACCTTTTCTCATGTCATATAGTTAGAATCCTGATGTGAACCCAAGCCCTCTGATGCCAAATCCATTGCCCCTTCCAATATATCCCATATTTTTTCCAAAATACCCAAAATTATTTTGCCATTTCTTCAAGAGGGCAGTTATTTATCATAGGCCAAAATATCAATCATAATTTGTAATCAAAAGAAGTTTAAAATTTTAAAGCAGGAAACATTTATTTAAAATGACTTGTTTCTGAGATAGAATCTCAACATGGGAATGTTATTTATAATACCTTAGGTACTATGATAGAAACAAATATTCACAAGGACATTATCAGTGCCTAGTATAACTCTTGTTTTACAGTTGAAGAAACTAGATCCAGGGAATAAGTGACAGAGGTTTTTGAATTCTAAATCCAGTGCCCTTTCTTCTGTACCACCTAGATTGCTAAGTAATGGCAGTAGATAAAAGTGTTGGAGTTAGGAAGACTTTAATTCAAATATGGCCCCAGACATTAAGTGTATGATCCCAGGCAAGTCACTTAACCTCTGTTTGCCTAAGTTTCCTCCTCTTTAAAATGAGGATAATACCATCTACCTCACATAGTTATTGTGAGAATCAAATGAGATAATTGTAAAATGCTCATTGAAGTGTGTAGCAAATAGTAATAGTTGTTTTTAGTCCTGTCTGATTCCTCTATTATCCCATTTGAAGTTTTCTTGGCAAAGATATTTGTCATTTCCTTCTCCAGCCCAGATGAGGAACTGAGGCAAACAGGATTAAATGTGACTTGCTCAGTCACATAGTAAATATCTAAGACCCATTTATACTCAGGAAGATAAGTCTTTCTGATTTCAACTTGTTTACTCTATTCAGTGTCCTACCCAGCTGCTTTGGCACATAATAAGTGTTAGATTAAAAAGTCATTGTCAACTCTACGCATCATAATAGCAACCAGGAATCATTTCTCTGGAAAAGAATTATAATTCCAAACCATTGTCAAAAAAGGTTTTTAATGTGACTAATAATGTTATTCCATATGAAATTGTTGGATTTTTTTTTAATGCATAGGTGATAAAGTTTTTCTTTAAAATCCATTGGAAGATAATGGGTTTTCGGGGGGGGGTGTTATTATTCAGTTTTTTCTTAGTAATTATTAATAAAAGATAAGAATTGCATAAACCCAATCAGAAAAGAAATTATAGTCAAACAGACATTTCTGGAATACTGAAATATTTAGCTGTGTGATAGCTGTTTTCCTGAATGTTGTTCCAGTGTTAATTAAATGTTAATTAGTGCCTCATTAAATGTCTGTGTGCATGTATATATTATATATAATGTATGTATATATGAATTAAACTAATTAAGGTTAATAGTTTTTGTAAAATATCTTTTATTTCTGAGATACTTAATTTAGTTGGAATTTTTAGTAGGTGAACTATAGGCCACAATAATAATTTATATTTGTATTGTATAATAGTTGTGACTTCAGTCATACATTTTATAATGCAACAAGCATGTTTGTATTAGGTATATACTCAGCTACGTGCTGAGCATAAAAAGAAAGGCAAAAATATGGAATGTAGTTTCAGAAGAAAGTTTTTATCATCTTGAGGGACTGGGAAGGTGAGGAGGGTAGGAAGATCATTCCAGGCATGAATGATGGCTAAATGTAGAGGATCAATAGATGAAATGTCATATATGAGGAACAGGTAGACTAGTGTGCTTGCATCCTATAGAGAGGAATAAAGTGTAAGAAAGCTGAAAAGGTATGAAAGGGTCTGATTGCCAAGGACTTTAAATGCCAAAAAGAACATTTTATATTTGATTCTCAAGGAAAAAAGTGAGCTACTAGAGTTAATGGAGTATGATGTTGGCATGATTAATACTATACTGCATTATAGGAAAATGATAAGATAATTGAAGCAGGGAGTCAGTTAGAAGGCTCTTGTAATAGTCCAAGTGAGTGATGATCTGATATAGTAGATGTGACTGGAGACAATGTGCTATACATAAACTGTTGTGAAGGTAGGAATGTCAGTGTTGACACTAACAGGTTTGATTAGTGTGAGTGAGGAGACAAGGATAACTGAGGTTGAGTTCTTCAGAAGTATGAGCAAGACTACTCTCAACAATAACAGGAAAATTAGGAAGAAAGGAGAGTTTAAGGGGGAAGCCAAGTATGTACAGGGCCCTGTATTTTGGGCTGGGGATGAAAATATGAAAAGTATTATCACAAAGATGAAAAACTTCAATCCCCACTTTTAAGGAACTTGGACTTTACCGCAGAGGATAGGAAAAGAGGAATTAACGTGTAGACAGATAAATACAAGTATAATATTAAGTAAAATGTTATGAGCAAAGAAAAAAATCCACATAAAGATCCTGAGAGAATTATGAAAGGCTTTATAAAGTATTTAGTACCTTGAAGGATTTTAATAAGGATCCTAACCTGGAATTGGTGAATTTGAATCAGGAAAATTGCATTTTAATTTCATTATAGATTATTTTCTTTGTAATCCTGTGTGTTTTATGTTATGAATTTAAGAATATAATTCTTAGGAGAGATCTATAGTCTTTAATAGACTTCCAGAAGGTATCATGCCACAAAAAAGATAATAATCCTTAGAATAAAATGTTGCTATTAAAGGTTGAGATTAACAGGTGTACTTGTGCTCTTTTGTGCACTGTCTCCTTCCTTCCCTTCCTTTTTTCCCCTCTTCCCTTTCTTCCTCCCTTCCTCCCCCCTTGATATACATAGATATAAATACTCACATGCATATATATATATGTACATATATATGTAAATATGCATATATGAATGGAGGGTGGTCTGTACCTCTTCCCTGCAAAGTTTTATGCTATGCTTAAGGAGAAATACTCAAGGAGATCATACATATACAAATAATTGTTTGAGTTTTTTATTTTTATTTTTTTATACATAAATAATTGTAAGACACATAAAAATAGTTCCTGAGAGTTCTATGGAAGGAAAGAACATTACCAATTTGGAGTGAGAGCTAATGTGGATTTTGAAAGAGAAAATTTCAAAAGATCAAGGTGAGAGGAATAAAGAAGAGGGCATTCCTGGCGACTATTAAAGTAGACTGCCAAGTCAATTTGAGTGTTTAGTAGGCATTTGGGAGCTATTGGTTAAAGGGTTTTTGTTTTTTAGAGTGACATGAACATATCTTTGTATTAGGTGTATTAGGTGAAAAGCATTGGAGGTGGTTTGAGACCAATAAAAGGCAAATTTTTAGGAAATCTCTTGCGGTAGTCTTGGTGAGAGATAAACTAGTGGTAAATTAAGAGTGAAAAATCAAGGATTAAATGGGGAAGGTACGGGGATGTGGAATTGAGAATTCCAGCAGCTGATTGTCTTTAGAAGCAAAGAAAGTTAAAATTTCATTTAGAAGAAGAAAAATTAGCTATTGAGGAAAAAAAAATGTACTTGGGCAATTTATTTGGGGGGAGCATATTTAAATATAATACAGAATACTTTTGAGTGTGTTGAAGACATAGCTGCATTTTGTATTTAATAAATCATGCTTTAATCCCTCATTGAGCTAGAAGCCTTTCTCCGCACTCTAGTGCAGCAGATTTTGGGAAATGGTTTTGGAATTTGCTGTGTTATGTAATACTACTGGGAGAATTCTTATGTTGAAAAAAGAAGATAGGGGTTTTTGTCAAGATATATTTTGAGTTTGTCTTAAGTTTCACACAATTTCCCAAATACCACCTAGTATTCTCTTTCTCCTCCCTGTTCAGTTTTAGGTCTGTCTTGTCATCTATGTGTAGTTTAAAATGAGTACTAATTGATTAACCCATATGAGTTACTCATAGAAATTTTATGTTTCATTTATTCTAGGCATTCTTTGATTACTTTTTTTTTCTGGGTGCCTTATTAGATCTTTCTCTGAGGATTAATGAATCCCATTGAATAGCTTCTGTAGTATTTTGGAGATTAATGCAATCTGCACAGTGTCATTCACAACAGGAGCATCAGTTTAGAGAATCTTTTCTATTTGGTCTCCACAAGGAAGGTAGATTCTATTATGGTTTTGAGTTTCTTCGTTGAGAATTTCCCTCTTTCATGTTTAAGTAAGATGTTAATTATAAGAGTGTTGAACAAAGTTATCTCTTGTGGTTGGATCTTTCAAGGAATCTTGAATCAGTCCATCAAGAAGAATTTACTAACCCTGGATTATGTAACGTCAAGGAGCTTATTTATTTATGTGAAAAATGTCTACATGTATAAGTGGATACTATATTTATAGATGCTAATTTATAGATTAAATGTATACATTTATAGATGCACACACATCACATTTAATCTAATTCTAGTTGTAGCTTAAGTATATTTGAATTTTTTTTTTCTTGTTTCTTGCAAAATTTTCTCTTTAATCTGGGTGTTTCACAATTTGACAATAATATTCCTATGTGTTTTCCACAAAAGTTCTTGTTGAGGTGGTCATTCGTGATTTTTTCTATTTCTAATTTCTCGTATGTTCTATCATTCTAGAACAATTTTCTTGGATTATTTCTTGCATTATAATGTCAAGGCTCTTTTTTTGGTCACAATTTTCAGGCATACCAATTCTTATATTTTCTTTTCTTAATCTGTTTGATTTGTTGATTTTTTCCTATAAGATGTTTCATATTTTGTTCTATTTTATTCCTTCTTTAGTCTTTTTTGTTACTTCTTGGTCTCTCATAGCTTTACTGGCTTTCCCTCTCCCAGTTCTAATTTTTCATGAGTTATTTTCATCTTTGAGACTTTGTACCTCCTTTTCTAGTTAACTTTTTTCTTCTTATAATCTTATTTTTTTCTTGGAAATTTTTAGTTTTTCCTCAATGTCTCATTTCATTTCTTTTTTTTTTTTTTTGCTGAGGTAATTGGGGTTAAGTGATTTGCTCAAGGTCACATAGCTAGGAAGTGTTAAGTGTCTGAGGTCAGATTTGAACTCAGGTCCTCCTGACTTCAGGGCTGGTGCTCTCTCTACTCTCTCATTTGATTTTAAAATTCTTTTTTGAGTTCTGTAAATTATCTCTGATCAGGGAGTCAGTTCATATTACTCTGGGGTAGCCTTTTTTTTTTAAACACACTTCAGTGTCCTCCTGAAGATGAACCCCGTCTTTACTGTTCCCTTAGTATATTTCTATGGTGGGATGGTTCTTTGCTGGTTTTTTCTTCTTCCTTTTTTTTTTTTTTTTTTTTTTTGTTGTTGTTGAATAAGAGGTATTAGGTTAAGCATCTCTAATGGGAGGATAGTGGCAGGATGGTGCCTCTGGCCTCACTTGAGCTCTCCCCTCTGACCTGGAACCCCAAAACCAAGAGCTCTAGCATCCAGCATTGTCCCTGCCCCACTGTTTCTGTACTTATGGTTCCTTCGTCTCTGCACTAAGCTGGTTTTACTGTTCCCAATTAGTAGAGGTTCATTTTGTCTTGCTAGACTCGGACCCTGAGTCCATAAACAGTCCAGGAGGTGAAAGTTTCTGTGGTTCCTGCTGAGATTCCAACCAAATCCAGCTCCCCCAAGAATTCCCCATTTGGTGTTTCTGCAGAGCTAGCCCAAAGGTGTTTGTACTTCATAAGGGTTAATCCTCCACTCCGGGTTTTTCTTCAGATCTTTTTGGGTTGTATCAGGAGGACCCCTGTGCTGCTCCAAGTTATCTTGATTTTTCATCAATCTGTTCGCCTTGAGGCGCAAATTTGTGAGAGAAATCTGGAGAAGTTTAAATTTACCAACCTACCCCACCATCATCCTAGAATCTTCCCCCAAGTGAATATTTTTAAAAAGAGAAATTATTTTTGCGTGAAACAATAATGTATTAAAGCTATGATGTATCTTTCTATAACCTCATGTATATTTGTTGAATTGAATTATATCTTTAATATGGACATGGCAACATAAGAGGCAGGCAATATACTATATAGTGGATGAATACCTAGCCAGTGGTGTGTGAATAACTCAGGTTGAAGTTTAAGTTCTAGTTACTATAACCTGGGCAAATTCCTTCCAAGATTAAAAGTTTCAAAATAGTGTCTAGAATCTGAGTTTCATTTTGACAGAGGGAGTTTGACTTACCCACAGCTCCCTGGGGGAGAAAATTGTGACTCTGGGGGAAATAGTAATGTCCCCCGAGTCCTGGGACTCTGGTGAGCATTCATTTTATCTTGATCACAAAGCTGCTTTCATGCCTTCTTTATAATATTTTTCCCTTCTATACTTCCTCTGCCCCATTATTTTTAAAAAGAGTAGTGAAATTAATAATACTATTCTTGGACATATTCTATGCTTTTAAACATTTTTTACTCATAAACACCATTCTGGTCACTACTTTTCTACTGGAATGTAATTTCCTTGAGGATAAGGACTGGCTTCTTATATGTTCTTAAAAACTTAAAACATAGTAGTACTAAGTTTTGGCATGTAGTAAACACTTAGTAAATTCCCTGTATTTGGACCTGTGATTTTATCAATGTAAGGAACTATTTCTGTCAAATGCAGAGAGCAGCTTGGCTTCTTCAAAATTTATAATCTTAGCAAATTGCCTTAGGCAATGGTAGGTTATATGATTAGGTCAGGGTCACACATCTAATATGTGTCAGAGGTGGGAATGGAAACTGTTTTCCTGAGTTGAAAACTGATTCTTTTTGCTTTTGCTGAGGCAATTGGGGTTAAGTGACTTGCCCAGGGAAGTGCTAGGAAGTGTCTGAGTGCAGATTTGAACTCAGGTCCTCCTGACTAAAGGGCTGGTGCTCTAACAACTGATTCTTTTTTTCTCCACTATCTCAAGTTGCATTTCATATAGTGATTACTTAAAACTTAGAAAGCCATATCACCAGAAAGTTGGCCATCAGCTAGTTTTTTTGGTTGAAGCAAACTTTAAGTCTCTTAGATGGAATTGTGATTTGTGTTTGTCGAATTTGTATACGCATGAATAAAGTATATAGATCATTTAAAGTGGCACATTAAAAATCTTAATTTTTCCTCCTTCATTATATTATTATATTATATAATACATAATATTATATAAAATATATTTTCCCTTTATTAAAGTTTTTTGTTTTTCAAAACATATGCATGGACAATAATTCAATATTAGCCCTTGCAAAACTTTGTGTTCCAATTCTCCCCACTCCCACCTTTCCCCACCCCATCCCCTAGATGGCAACTAGCCTAATATAGGTTAAACATGGTAGAAGAATATAAAACTAAAATTTGAAGATTGAAACCAAATGTTTATAGAAGTTTGAGAATTTTAACCATTGTTTTCTTTCTTTTTTTTTTTCCTTAACAGGATGGCATAACTTCCTTATTCTTTGATTTGGATTTTCCTGCTCTGAGGAAAAACAAGAATATAGAAAATTTCTTAATTAGATGTAAGTTGCATTGAGCTTTTTTTTTTTTTAACATATAGCCTTATCTATGACTGTTTCAAAGGATTCATAAAAACATCTTTCATATTAAAATTTTAGCTAGACTTTTGTTAGAACTATGAATCCTTTAATTTTAAGGTAACAATGCAGAATTATATTTCTGACTGGAGTTTAACATTGATAGGATAGAGAATAATTATTTCTTAGTTAATTAGATCATAAATTTAGAACTGAAAAAGACTTTAGAAGTCTAATGGAATCCCTTTATTTTACAAGTGAAGAAACTTAAATGTAAAGGGAAATGTCATTTATACAAACTTATATACATTGTTAGGAGTTATTAAAATAATTCTGGAGACAAAATTTTTTTGTTTTGTTTTGTGACCTGTAATATTTTTTTTTGTTAAGAAGAATATTTGTTAGGCTACTGTGTATTCATCAGTGATGTAATCTTTCCTTTGAAATATTTATAAAGATGAATATTATAATGTTTTTTGCCATGTAAATAATATTGTCTAGTACATATTTAGTGATATTAATAATAGTTGCCAAGATATAAATATATCAAAGGTTGTTAAGAATAAAGGTGTTTTTTTTTTTAAGTCAGCACAACATAGATAACACAGTAAACAATTTCATTTACAGTAAATGGATTTGAACATTTAAATAGTGAATTTTTTCCATGTTTTTTTTAATTTTACAAGATAATATAAACTTTTTATATTTATTTATAAAGTGTTTTAGTAATTTCTCTTGTCCCTTTTGATCAATGTAGTCTAAAGTCCAGGGTTTGCACAGGAAGAAGTAGGAAAAAAGAGAACCATAATGGAGTAACAAAAATAATTTTTACAAAATGGAGAAATCTCATACTTCCAGAAGCTTCTAGCACCGTTAGCTACATTTATTATTTATTTTTTTTATTAAAGCTTTTTAATTGCAAAACATATGTATGGGTAATTCTTTAACAATGACCCTTACAAAGCTTTCTGTTACAAATTTTCCCTCCCTAGTCCCCAGCCCTCCCCTAGATGGCAGGAAGTCCACTACATGTTAATTATGTCAAATACTTGACAAGTTGAATATATGTATACATATTTCCACACTTATCATTGTTGTGCAAGAAAAATCGTATCTACAAGAAAAAAATCTGAGAAAGGAAACACAATGCAAGCAAACATCAGTAAAGAACATGAAAATGTTATATTGTGGTCCACATTTCACATCCCTCTCTCTGGGTGTATATGGCTTTCTTTGCTGAACAATTGGAACTGGTTTGAAGCATTTCATTGTTGAAGAGAGCCATGCCCATCAGAGAACTGATCATCATATAGTCTTGTTGCCGTGTATAAATGATCTGGTTCTGTTCATTTCACTCAGGATCAGTTCATGCAAGTCTCTCCAGGCCTCTCTGAAGTCATCCTGCTGGTCATTTCTTACAGAGCAATAATATTCCATAACATTCATATACCAGAATTTATTCAGCCATTCTCCAATTGATGGGCATCCATTCAGTTTCCAGTTTCTAGCCACTACAAAAAAAGGCTGCCACAAACATTCTTGCACATGTGGGTCCCTTTCCCTCCTTTAAGATTTCTTTGGGATATAAGCCCAATAGAAACACTGCTGGGTCAAAGGGTATGCACAGTTTGATAACGTTTTGAGCATAGCTCCAAATTGCTCTCCAGAATGGTTGGATCCATTCACAGTTCTACCAACAATGTATCAGTGTCCCAGTTTTCCCACATCCCCTCCAACATTTGTCATTATCTTTTCCTGTCATTTTAGCCAATCTGACAGGTGTGTAATGGTATCTCAGAGTTGTCTTAATTTGCATTTTCTCTGATCAATAGTGATTTGGAGCACCTTTTCATAAAGCATTAGGATTTGATCCCAAGTCTTACTCTCTAGAAAGGAACTTGCAATTATACCAATATTCTTTTTTAACTATTCAACATAACCATTGTAGGGTCATCAGATTATGATGGAATATTCAAATTGATAAAACACTAAATTAACTTTTATTGTAATTTAATTGCAAATTTTTTTACAATATTGTTTGAAGATGTTTTGAAATAAATGTGAAAACAATGGTATGTATGTTTAGTTTCTTAATTTTATCTGTTGAATAATGGATTTAATTTTATGTGCTGATATAGGATAAGCATTCTTTGAGTGCTTGTAATACAAACAGAAAATTGAGACTACTCTCAAGGAGGTTGTATTCTTAATGGAAGACACACAAAGTTTAAAAGAAGGTCTTATGTCTTTATTACATTTGTATCATAGTGAAAGTCCAAATAATGCTTAATTTCTAACAGGGAAGGTAACAGGGTAGGTTGTAAGAACTCTGAGAATTAGTGGCAGGTCAGACATCTGGGACCAAGAAGATTATGGTCCCAAGGGACAGAGCATTGTGATGTTAGAATGCCTTAAGAGATTGATAGTAAATTTCCAAAGCTTTATCCACACAGCTTTAGTTGAAAGCCAAATCCTATTCATAGGAATATATTTTTGAACAACTATGATTTGTTTTTATGAGTATTTGTATTTTTCAATTCATTGCAGATGAAAAAACTGTGACAAAAATTAGATGCCTACAGATGAAGGCAGAAGATTTTGATGTTATTAAAGTAATTGGAAGAGGTGCTTTTGGTGAAGTTCAGTTGGTAAGAATTTAGTTTGCCTCTTTTTATTTCTATATTTATCATTTAAGGGGTGGTGAGATATTTGTACAAGTTGTAATATATAAGATGAATATTTAAGGTCAAATCATTAAAATGTTGAAAGAAGAGCAGGTCATATACTTTTTCCATGTTCTTAGTGTGAATTTTTAACCGGAAAAATTTTTTAGAAAGAATAGAAGCACCTGAAGAACATAAAACATAAAAAGAAATAATCACTAGGGGGAGAATTTATATCATATATCTCAGGCTCCATATTTTCTGTTGTTAGGGATAGCTGTGAAGGAAGTGATTTGAGAATTATGAAGTGGGAAATATAGGTTATACAAAAATATAGGAAGTAAATAAAAATTTTTTTAAAAATATATTAATATCCAAGGAAGCATAATTCACTAGAAAGACAGATTTGGAGATCGAAGACCTAGGTTCATATTTAACCTCTCCAATTTTCAGTTTATGTATCTGACTCTTTTCCCTTCTGCTCCCTCTCCCTATCTCTCCCAACCACATCAGCATGTGGGGATTACAAAATGGATTAATGAATATGTTCTGATTTTACTAACATAAATTAAACAAAATTTATCCAGGCTGGTCTAAGAAGCCAAAAAAAATAAGTCTTTAACTGAAATTTATTCTTTCATATGAGAGTAGGGAGAAGATAAATGCTTTTTAGTATAGTAGCATGGTACAGTGGAATAAATAGTATTCTGTGTTTGAATCATGCTTGACACTTACTACTTATGTGACTATAGGCAAGTCACTTAACTTCGCTAAGCCACAGTGTCCACTTCTGTAAAAGGAAGGTAGAAATATCTGTAGTGTCTAAAGGATCATTTTGAGGCTTAAATGAGCAATAATAAAGCATTTTATATAAGTATATTATAAATATCTATCAACATTGTATTATATCCAATTACCTCATCTTCAAAATGCTTAACCTTGATTTGTGTGAATTTCCTTTTGAGAAAGTTGTGTTGCTCTTCTTTTAATAGATAATGAGCTTGCATCTTATATTACCTGTGATTACAAAAAGTTAAGAATGAATTTGATTCTACTTTTTGTCTTGTAACAAAACACTGATCATTTATCCAACAAATTTTTATTGTCATGTTCTTAGCTTTCTGTATGGAGTTAATTCTTGTGAAATTGCAAACTGTCAAAATAATGGAGAAATAAAATAGAAAATAAAAAGAAATTGCATTTAATTATGGATGTATAATAGTTGTTGGAATCTTTTCAGGAAATTGTGATCCTGAACTGTCATTGTATCTTACCATTCATAAATCCATTATAGAATCTATCTAGTATTTTTGTTTGTATTAAAGTTTGTTTCATTTTTGTTTTGCCTTCTCTTCTAAAGCAGTGAATTTGGTAGAGACAGTAACTGATTAGGAAGTGACTTAATTCCTTTAGAAGGGAAGAACAAAATAAACATTTTGCTCTACATTCTTTTTTTTTGATGGAGGCAGGATACAGTATGTATGTGACCTAGACAGATCCCACTTCCTGTTTGCTACTGTTCGTCCACAGCTTTGTGTATTCACTTATTATAGACTGCCTCAGCTTATCACAAAATGACAGAAATCTGGATTTTGGAGTATTTAATTGTGTGAATTTTGTTTTAAAAAAAAATTGGAAAATTTATCCCATATTACCCCAGACCTATTGATGTCTTTTTGGGGCTTGCTGTCTGAAAGGCCTGTATTTAACTGTAGCTTTGGATGTTTATTAGCAGTGCAGGTAGGCCCAGGTAACCTCTAACCTCCCTGGGTTTCTTATTTCTTTATATAATTGGGGCAGAAATAGCAGAGTTGTGAGGATCAAAAAGAATAATGCAAACAAAGCGTATTTCCAAGAATTAGAAATGCTGAAAGATAAAAGTTACTTTGTTATTATTTTGTGGTTTTTTCATAGAGTTCAATTATATCATGAATTCTTAATCTTTTTCATATCTCAGACTCTTTTGACATTATAAAACTTATGGGTCCTTTCATTATAAGTGAACAAAATAAAATACATAGGGTTGCAAAGGAAACTAATTCTGTTGAAATAATGTACTTATCTCATTATTTTTAATAATCACAAAATATTTTTAAAATAATTTTACAGACTCCCCCAACTTAAGAACTCCTGCTCTGATAGAAATAAACAGTCTTGGGACAAATTGCTACTCTGTTTTATTCTTATGTATTTAACATTCTGAAGACTATTTTTACAGATGGATAAAATTACTATTTTTTAATTTTTAAAAGAGATGTAAACTTATTCTTCTGCTCTAGTCTCACTGAAAGAAACCATTTGTGAACAGACAACAGTGATATGTGCTTTATCATCTCTCTGATTTTAATTGTCTTGACCAAGTTTTTCTATTTTGAAAACTTTTTATTTCTTCATTTGGGATTTGCCTTAAAATTATTTCCTATCCAGCTTCTAGGAATGAGTCAGTTATCTTCAGGGCATTGTGGGTAATAGTTTGGTTGGTCTTTTATAGTGGTCTGGTTTCAATAGAGTTTATTGATGTTATTCAGGATATTTTGGAGTATGTATTTGTAGTATGGACATATGATGTCATCCATCAGTCCATAGAAGATAATGAACTTATATGAATTTTTCATACTACCAGTTCTTGATACATATTCAGCATATGCTTAATTTTTATAACCAGTAATGATGTATTATATTGTTTCCACATAATGTACATGAATTACTAAATCAGTCCTCCTCCTTAAGTCCTTCTGCACTTTCTTATGTCAGTGGTCTTGAATTAAATCCTTCAGTTTTCATATTATTAGCATTTAGTCAGTCAATATTTATTATGTGTTTACTTTGTGCTAGGCAATGAGTTTAACTCATGGAGATAAAAAAAATACAAGGAAAAAGAATAATAGCACATACCCTTAGGGAAGCTTACATTCTCATGAGAGAAGACTACAAATAAAAGGAAACTGAAAAGAAGGGGGCTTGGGAAGAGTCCTTCTATGACATAGGAAGAGAGATTATGGAAAAAGAAGTGCAGAGAGTCACAAGCAGGAAAGGACTAAGAGTGGACGTGGCTGACTTGGGTACTTTCCTGAAAAGGAAGGTTTCCAGAACTGATAATCAAAGGAAGGAGCTATCTTCCTGAGTGAGAAAGCTGCTGGATGTGGTGAGCAACTAAATCCAGAGTGCCAAAATTGGGGGACTGGAGAAGAGTGAAGCACTGAAGCATTAATCATTAAAGCAGCTGTCTACTTAGCCTATTAGTTTTAACTCTAATTTCTGCCCAACCTTCTTTTACTTTTCTCTACAAGGCAGATTACATTTCTTTTCCACTAATTTCTCTTTCTTTATTATTTCTGATGAAAGTGAGAGGTACATTGAACTCCAACTAGGTTTTTCCTAGAGCAAAGTTTCTTACACTGTGGTTCATAATCCCATCAGGTATCAAGTAATTGGATGGTGAGGAAAGGAGAAGAGGTCACAGAATTATGATTTATTATTATCAATAAATGTTTGATTTGTATGCCTATTTTATATACCTATATACTTAAGGTTGCATAAAAATTGCTTGTCTAAAAAGGTTTCACAAATGGAAAAAGTTTAAGAAACCCTAATGGAAGAAGAATTAAAGATTAAAGTTTTGTTTATTTGAGTAGTTTTTTCTCCCTTAGGAGTTAAGTTTAGTGTTGGAAACCCAATGCTATTTTATTAGAAATATATTTATTCTCTTCTTTTGATCCATGATCTTCTCCCCTCTTTCCCCTTCCTCCCTTTGCAGAAATACCAAGTTTCTAGTAAGATTACTATTTAAAGCAATTTGTACTTTATCCCCATTAGTTAACATCTCCATATTTTCTTTGAAGTGATAGTTTCTTCTTTTGCTTATTTAATCCAGCAATTTATGGAATTGATGTTGAGTGTTGGTTAATGAAATGAGACTCTTATAGTTAACATTAGAACATCAGATGTTCTGTCACTGATTTTTCAAATTTTTTTTCCTCTATTAAGGTTTTATGCTGTTTCAAAGCTTTCTTTACAGCATATTTTGAAACTGATAGAATAAGTAAAAAGTATTGCAGCTCAAGTAGCCAGTTCATTAGTATCTCTTGTTAAAAAATGAATGACAATTTTGCCATTTATAAATCAACAGGTTCGTCATAAAGCATCACAGAATGTTTATGCCATGAAGCTTCTTAGTAAATTTGAAATGATAAAAAGATCAGATTCTGCTTTCTTTTGGGAAGAACGAGATATCATGGCCTTTGCCAATAGTCCCTGGATTGTTCAGGTAAGCGGGATTACTTTATTAATTTACTTTATACTTAATAAATTTAAATCATGCATGACATTTTGTTTGTTGAAATTCAAATGTGTTTGTTGTGTGATGTTTATAAAGTTTCAGGACTATAGCATTTGACACATTAAATTAACCTTTATTATTCTGTTTTTGAAATAAAAAGACCAAATTTGAAAACATTAATTTTAAATGATATTCTTTAATTAACTTTATAATTGTTAAGATGAACAATAATGTCATATAAATAATTTTAAAGTATTTTCAAACATTTAACATTAACTATACTCTCCCAAAAATTACTTTAAAATATTATTTATTAAAACAGTTGATTATGTATCAGTTGAATTTTATAAGAATTTATGAACTTCCTACTATGTATACAGTGCACTGTGTTATGTATTAGATTAGATATAAAGTTTAAATAAGATACTTTTTGCTTTCCTGGAACTTATGCTCCAGCAGGAGAAATAAGAAACTCAGAACTATTATAAAATAATTCATTAAAATGATGACATATGCAAACATTTCAGCTGAGAAATGGTTCAAAAATATGGTGAGTATCAAGGAAATCCCATTTAGGATTAAAAATGTGCAACAAAACTGAGTAAAATTAAGGAACATTATCAAGTTTCTTCTCTTTTTCCTAATTTTACTTCAGATCTTAGTATAGTGCCTGTCAAACAGTTGTCATTTAGTAAATGATTACAGAATTGATTTTTCTTTTGCAGTTTATGAATACAAATTCTAGGGGCAGCTAGGTGGCGCAGTGGATAGAGCACCAGCCCTGAACTCAGGAGATCCTGAGTTCAAATCTGGTCTCAGATGCTTAACACTTCCTAGTTGTGTGACCCTGGGCAAGTCACTTAATCCCAATTGCCTCAGGAGAGAAAATATAAATTCTTATTGTCAGAAGCATCTATTACAATTAAAATGTTTTAGGGAATTATATATTATTATGCTGGCCAGCAAAAGTAGGGTGGTGTAAGAATATTTTATATTGATATAAATTGACTAGTTAGCTTTAGTATTATTTTTTGTTTTGGTTACAGACTGTCACCTAGCCTACTTTCATAAATTGATACCTTTGGTCATTTATTCTCAGTTCAACATTTATTAAATACTTACTGGGAGAAAACATAGTTCTGGCTACTGACTGTCAAATAAAAACCATAGAATAATAATCTTCCCCTCCTTTGATGTGTAGCTTGATAACATTCATATGATCTTCATAATAACTTAGGCTGATAGGCAAGCCTCTAATTGGAAAAAAATAGGAGAGGAAGTGGGGTGGGAGAGGGTGAGAAAAAGGGAAAATGAGTCTTCTGACTAGTAAGAGTTATGTAATACTTTGCAAGGCAGCCCAATCCACTTTTTGATAGCATTTTTAGAAAGTTTTTTCTTCAAATCTTTCTGCAGTTTGTTCACTTGCTGAGTGTACTGTTTTTGGTTACAAATAAGTCAAAGTTAATCATCATGATAAAATAAAAAATTAAGCATCTATTACAGGCACATTTCCTTACTATCATTTCAATTTTTAGAAGGAATTACTGTTAGGTGGTAACGTCATTCCAAATTGACTTTATTGAGCATTAGAATGTTACACATACTGAAGATAAAGAACAAATCCGATCTGTTGGAAGCCATAGGCATGTAGCATGAGTTTGTACTTGTTTCATGATAGGACCTACAACTGTGATAACATTGTATACAAATGATAATAGCAATGTATGCAGTGCTTTAAGGTTTACAAAGTATTTTAAATACCTTTAATTTATTGTAGAACTATTTAGGTATGTAAATAATGTTTTTCTAAGAAAACTTGTCTCTTTTCTGAATATTACTGCCATCAAAACCAGAAAAACTTATTAGACCTTTAATTCTTTAGGATGAGCAATTTTTTCAAATATGAAATTACTGTGGTCATTTACTACTGTGTCTTATACACCTAATTTAGCTAACTGATCTACCATTCTATTTCTTGGTCAGTCCCATGTCATTTTAATGATTATCACTCTACAATACAGTATGAGATCTAAGTTACCTAGGCCACCTTCTTTCACATTTGTTTTTCTTAATTCCCTCAACTTTTTTGACCTTTTGTTTTTCCAGATGAATTTTGGTAGTTTAATTGGTATGGCATTGAATAAGCAAATTAATTTAGGTACAGTTATCAAATTTTAAAAGTTACTTTGGCTGAGCCTACCTATATACAATTGATTTTTTTTCCAGTTCTTAATTGTTTCAAGTAGATTTTTGGATAATTCTCTAGGATTCTGTAAGTATACTTACTATCACATCATTTGCAAAGAGTGATAATTTTATTTCCTCTTTACCTACTCATCTTTACCTATTCCATCAATTTCTTTTTCTTCTCTTATTGCTATAGCTACCATTTCTAATACAATATTGAATAATAGTGGTGATAATGGACATCCTTGGTTCACCTCTCATTTTATTGGGAAGACTTTTAGGTTATCCCCATTATAGATAATGCTTGAGTTTGGTTTTAGATGAATACTAGTATTCATTTGCTCTATTTATTCCTCTGCTCTCTAGGGTTTTTAATAGGAATGGGTGTTACATTTTGTCAAAAGCTTTTTCTGACTCTATTGAGATAATATGATTTCTGTATGTTTTATTATTGATATAGCAAATTATTTATTATGTGATATGATCAATTATGCTAATAGTTTTCTTGATATTGAAGCTGGTATAAATTCTACCTTGTCATTGTATATGATACTTGTGATAGATTGTTGTAATTTTTCTTGTTTTCTTTTTTTTAAATTTAAAATTTTTGCTTCTACAAAGCTGAATACGTGTAAATTTATTCAGTAAAAATTCTTTGAATGCTAGCTGTTAATTTTATGTCTGCCCATCTACATTGACTTAATTAAGTGCTTTTGCTGAAAAATATAGTTAATTATCTTCCCCCAAGAGGACAATGATTTATTTTATGTTTGTAAGAGGGGCATATGCACAAGATTTGTGTGTTTGGGTTTTTTGTTTTTGTTTTTGTTTTTTTTGCCCCCCTTCAATATGGAGACAGAACAAAATAAGCCATACCCAAATATAAGACATAAAATTGAAAATAATTTTTTTCAGTGTATGTTTATAACCAATATTTGTTTTTCTCAAAAGTAATTGTAATGTATCTTTTATTACTCTCTTCTCTTTTTTTTTCCAGCTCTTTTGTGCCTTTCAAGATGATAGATATCTTTATATGGTAATGGAATACATGCCTGGTGGAGACCTTGTAAATCTTATGAGTAACTATGATGTACCTGAAAAATGGGCCAAATTTTATACAGCTGAAGTTGTTCTGGCTTTGGATGCAATACACTCCATGGGTTTAATACATAGAGATGTGAAGCCCGACAACATGCTTTTGGATAAAAATGGACATCTGAAATTAGCAGATTTTGGCACTTGTATGAAAATGGATGAGGTAAGTATAGAACTAAAATTGTTGTACTTGATTGATAATTGTAAAACGTTAATAAGTAAACTAAAATTTTAGAACTATAAACATACTTTTCTTATGTCTCTCTCTTTTTCTCCTCTTAACACTGCCACTATCCTGGTTCAGACCCCCATCAACCTCACATCTAGACTATTTTAGTAGCCTACTGATTGGTCTCCCTGCCTTAAATCTCTCCCCACTCTCTGCTATCAAATTGGTCTTTCCATGAAAACCCTTCTTCACTTAGCCCCTTCCTACCTTTTCATTTTTCTTGTACCTTTCTCTTCTCCACATATTTTGTGATCCTCATTTCCTTGCTGTATCTCTGACAGGATACTGTATCTCTGAACTTTTAAAATTTTTACTGGCTGTTCTCCACGCCTTGAATTTTCTTTCCTCATCTCCATCTCTCACAACATCAAGTCCTCGTTAAAATCCTACTTCCTACAAGAAATTTTCTAGCTCTTCCTTGATAATATTGCCATACCTCTGTTGATGATCTTGAATTTATCCTATATATGTCTTGTTTATATATAGTTGTTTTCCTATTGTCTCCTCCTTTAGACTGTATTTTGAAACAGGAACTATTTTGGGCCTTTTTAAAATGTCTAGTAGTGCTTGGTATACAATAGGTGTTTAATAAATACTTGCTGACAGACTTCCCTCCCTGTCTTTATGCTATCATCCTTATGCCATGTTTGACTCTTTGAAAACATATATTGCTACCACGAGAGTTTTATGAGTTTTAAGTCAATTTTATGTCTCCTTATAAGTCCAGTCTTTTAATACATATGCTTGGGCCAGGGATCTCACAAAGAAGCCACTGTTCTTATTTCAATTTTTTTCATTGTGTCTTATGCGAGATTGTCCACAAGGAATAATAATAATAATAATAATAATAATAATAATAATAATAATAATAATGATCAAAATAGATAAACCAAGTCTAAAAGTTGTAAAAACAAAATAATTGTTCTTAAAAAAAAACAATGTTTATTTTCAATTATTCAGCAAAGAACGAGCAAAGAATTTTAAATTAACTCATTCCATTTATACAGCTTCATGAGGTTTACAATGTTTTATTATGAGATAGGTTATACAAATAATATTAGCATCACTTTCAAAGACTCAATAAATCAAACAACAAGCATTTTTTTGTTATTATTAAGCAGTTAGGTAGTACAGTGGATAGACTGCTTGGTTCTGTAGTCAAGAAGACCTGAGTCAAAATGTGATTTCAGATACTTACTAGCTCTGTGACCCTGGGCAAGTCACTTAAATCTCTAGTCATCTTAATTTCCCTTATCTACTTCTCAAGGTTATTGTGAGAATCAAAAGATGATCCTTATGAAACACTTAGCATAATGCTAAATATTAAGTAAGTGCTAAATAAATGTTATTTATTTTTATTGTTAAGTGCTAGGCACTGGAAATATAAAGTAAAAAATAAAATTGTCCCTGATCTCAAGCTTAAGTTCTGTCGGGGGGGAAAAAAAAATGGCATAAATAGATAATCAATAAGACCATCAGTCTGAATCTAGAAAAAAATCTTAAAAGACCATCTAGTCCATTCAGCATAGCTAGACCATACAGGGTATCAAGTGGTGTCAAATGTAAGAAGATTGGGTGGTGTAGAGCTTTCAGTGCCAAACAAAGTACAGTGTTTGATCCTGGAAGGAAGAGGGAGCTATTTGAAGGTAGTTGAACAGAAAGCTAAGTGGGGAGAGATTTGAGGCTTGAGATTTTAACATTAGAATGCTATTGCAATAGCCTAAGCTAGAGGAATGAAGAAGGCCCGAGCTAGGGCTATATTTTTGATTTGTTTGTTTTTTGCAAGGCAGCTAGGGTTAACTAACTTACCCAGGGCCACACAGCTAGGAAGCATTAAGTTTGAGTTCACATTTGAACTCAGGACTTTCTGAGTCCAAGGCCAATGCTCTATTCACTGCGCTATTTAGCTGCCCTAAGGGCTTCCCCGGGGGCTGTGTTCTTATAAGTAGGAAGAGAATACACTGATCTAATTAGCACTAAACTAATGATCTAATTAAAAATGGAATTACAATGAACATCCAAATATAGCATTATTTCTCTTCATTTCAGCCCAGGTCTTGTTGAATATCTGTTATCTGAATATTTGGTGTGTGTATGAAATAATTATGTCACAATTATAATCTTTTGTGGTTATCTATATTTTAAATAATCTCAATTTCGCAATACATCCCTTCTCACCTTTCAAATCCTATTTATATATAATCTGTCTGATTTAATAATTGATATTATGAGATTAGGGAGAATAAATAATGAGTGATCAAGATAAAGATCAGTCACAATAAAATTTTAACTTAAACAAATATTTGTTAACATTTATTATCTGTAAGATTCTAGGTACTCAACTTTAATTGAATTAGAATATTGTAAACATGATTGGATATGGTTATTTTAGGTGATAACTTTAAAGAAACATACATGTTTTGTCCTGTCAAAGATGCCGCATTTTAATTTTGCAGCCTGTATTTCAAAGTTGTCTTTATTCATGCAAGCAAACAAAGAAGTTTGGTATGACAACTTTTTAGTGAACCAAAGCTAGCTTTTTATAAATATGTCATCTCAAGAGATCTGATGAACTCAGTTTTTATGTACAAAGGAGGAACAATTGAACAAATGGAGAAGTAGGGAGGAAAGAGGAAAGAGATCAAAAGATCTAGATTCAAATTCTTGTTCTTACATTCCATCTCCAATACTTATATATCATTGAACTAAATGTCACATAACTTTTGAGGTCTTAATTTCCTCATCTGTGACTTTTAAAAATCTCTTTCACTTTTATGATCTACTATGTGTAGAGAATTGGTAACAAAGATTCATATAAATATTGCTAGGGAAAGCTATGCCCAAAATAAATTGAAGCTCATGACACAAATGAGGCTAGAATAAGATAGTAACAGATGACAAAAAAAAAACCATAATTGTTTAATTTCAAATAATTTTCATTTCTATTTATGAAAATCATCTGGTTAATAATCTTAAGAGAATTTCTTCAGGGATTGATGTGACTCACTATATTTTGTAGAATTCACTTTTTTCCATTTTTTGAAATAAAAACATTTGCCCATTCTCCAATTTTGTGGCATTTCTTCCATTCTCCATGTTAGCAGAGGAAAGGAAGAATCAAAAAAGGATTTGAAATAGGGCACAAATGTAATTTTCATTCATCTTTCCTTGAAGAGAGAGAGACAGAGACAGAGAAACAGAAGGAGAGGAGGGGGGAGGAGAGAGAAGGGGTGTGTGTGTGTGTGTGTGTGTGTGTTCCTTCTAAAAGGGATGGATAAAATCACTCAGTCTATGATTTCCAGGAATAGCCAAGAATTTCTTTGGCATACATTTCTAGACATTCCCATTGCTGTTTGACAGATGGCTGTCAAGAGTTTCCAACTTGGTCAGGATGTTCATAAAATTCTCTGAACCCAGGAGTGCTTAGAAAAATAGTCTTTCAGAATCTCCAAATTTGAACTTCATATGCAACATATCTTTTTTTTTATTAAAACTTTTTATTTGCAAAACATATGTATGGGTAATTCTTAAACATTGACCCTTACAAAGCTTTCTGTTACAAATTTCTCCCCCCTAGTCCCCACTCCTCCCCTAGATGGCAAGAAATCCACTACATGTTAATTATATTAAAATACTTGACAAGTCAAATATATGTATACATATTTCCATACTTATTGTTGTGCAAGAAAAATCCTATCTATAAGAAAGAAAAATCAGATAAAGGAAACACAATGCAAACAAACATCAATTGAGAGCATGAAAATATTATGTTGTAGTCCACATTTCATATCCCTCTCTCTGGGTGTATATGGCTTTCTTCACTGAACAATTGGAACTGGTTTGAAACATCGCATTGTTTAAGAGAACCATGTCCGTCTGAACTGATCATCATATAGTATTGTTGTTGTTGTGTATAATGATCTCTTGGTTCTGCTCATTTCACTCAGCATTAGTTCATGCAAGTCTCTCCAGGCCTCTCTGAAGTCATCCTGCTGGTTGTTTCTTACAGAACAATAATATTCCATAACATTCATATACCATAATTTGTTCAGCCATTATCCAATTGATGGGCATCCATTCAGCTTCCAGTTTCTAGCCACTACAAAAAGAGCTGCCACAAACATTTTTGCACATGTGGGGCCCTTTCCTTTCCTTAAGATATCTTTGGGATATAAGCCCAATAGAAACACTGCTGGGTTAAAGGGTATGCACAGTTTGATAACTTTTTGAGCATAGTTCCAAATTGCTCTCCGGAATGGCTGGATCCGTTCAGGGTTCCACCAACAATGTATCAGTGTCCCAGTTTTCCCACATCCCTGCCAACATCCATCTTTATCATTTCCTGTCATTTAAGCCAATCTGACAGGTGTGTAGTGGTACCTCAGAGTTGTCTTAATTTGCATTTCTCTGATCAATAGCAATTTGGAGCACCTTTTCATATGACTAGAAATAGTTTTAATTTCATCGTCTGAAAATTGTCTATTCATATCCTTTGACCTTTTATCAATTGGAGAATGGCTTGAATTCTTATAAATATGAGACATTTCTCTATATATTTTAAAAATGAGGCCTTTATCAGAACCCTTAAATGTAAAGATGATTTCTCAATTTATTGCTTCCCTCCTAATCTTGACTGCATTGGTTTTGTTTGTACAAAACCTTTTTAACTTAATATAGTCAAAATTATCTATCTGGTGTTCAATTAAGAGTTCCAGTTCTTCTTTGGACATAAATTTATTCCATCTCAACAGGTCTGAGAGGTAAACCATACTACTTTCCTCTAATTTACTTATAACATCACTCTTTATATCCAAATCATGAACCCATTTAGATCTTATCTTGATATGTGGTGTTAGGTGTGGGTCAAGCCCTAATTTCTTCCACACTAGTTTCCAATTTTCCCAGCAGTTTTTGTCAAATAGTGAGTACTTATCCCAGAAGCTGGGATCTTTGGGTTTATCAAACACTAAATTGCTATAGTTATTGCCTAGTTTGTCCTGTGATTCTATCCTATGCCACTGATGGACCGCTCCATTTCTCAACCAGTGCCAAATGGTTTTGATGACTGCTGCTTTATAACATAGTTTTAGATCTGGTACAGCAAGGCCACCTTCATCAGCCTTTTTTTTCATTAATTCCCTTGAAATTCTTGACCTTTTGTTCTTCCAGGTGAACTTTGCTACTATTTTTTCTAGATCTGTAAAATAATTTCTTGGGAGTTTGGTATGGCACTAAATAAGTAAATTAGTTTGGGTAGTACTGTCATTTTTATTATATTCGCTCGGCCTACCCACGAGCACTTGATGTTTTTCCAATTGACTAGGTCTGACTTTTTGTGTGGCAAGTGTTTTGTAGTTTAGTTCGTATAGTCCTGACTTTTCCTTGGCAGATAGATTCCCAAATATTTTATACTATCAACAGTTATTTTGAATGGAATTTCTTTTTGTATCTCTTGCTGCTGAACTTTGTTGGTAATATATAAGAATGCTGATGATTTTTGTGGATTTATTTTGTATCCTGCCACTTTGCTAAAGTTGTGAATTGTTTCTAGTAGTTTTTTAGTTGAGTCTCTAGGGTTCTCTAAGTATACCATCATGTCATCTGCAAAGAGTGATAATTTGGTTTCCTCATTACCTACTCTAATTCCTTTAATCTCTTTTTCTTCTCTTACTGCCAAAGCTAACGTTTCTAATACAATATTAAATAATAATGGTGACAGTCGGCAGCCTTGTTTCACTCCTGATCTTATTGGGAATGGTTCTAGTTTGTCTCCATTGGAGTTAAGTGACTTGCCCAGGGTTACACAGCTAGAAAGTGCTAAGTGTCTGAGACCAGATTTAAACTCAGGTCCTCCTGACTTCAGGACTGGTATTCTATTCACTGTGCTGTCCCTGTCTGAAGATTCTTTACTCATCTAATATATAGTCTTTATTTAGACAGATTGGTCGTCTACTTATTCTCTATCACATTCAGTCCCCCATTCCCATACCTTTACAAAGGTTACTCCCTACCTTTCTCACCTCTTTCTCTCAGAACCATAAACTACCCACAAGGTGCAGTTCAAATGTCAGTGTCTAAAAGAACGGTATCCTTTTCTTCTTTTTTAGCTTTCTGTGCACATTGTTTCATCCCATCATTAACATAAGTTCCTTGAGGATAGCAAGGAATGTCACTTTTGTTTTTTGTACCCCTTGTACTTAGAATATAACTCATACTTTTAAAAAATGTTTAATTAAAGTGAATTGAATTATTCTCATATCAATTTTTGAAAAGATAGCTATAACACTGCAAAGAGATTAAACTGGTCTCAATTGGACTGCAAGGGTAGAAGAATCAGAAGTTCTTATGGGTCTTCTTAGAAATATGTGAGATTAGAGACCACCTATAAACTTGTATTACTTTAACAGATACAAGTAATCTTATACTTATAAGATCTTATATTGTATACTTATATTATTATTACATTATATTATATACTTATAAGTATAAGATCTTATATTGGAGATCTTATACTTGAGTCAGACCATTTTTCCTTATTGGATTCCATCCAATACTCAATTATATCCTTACTATATGCCCTTAAAATGCTGGCTTTCCCCAGACCAGTCGTTACTCTTACTGTTTGGCATATAAATCATTCTGTTTAAGATTGCCTAAGGCTGCCTTAACCAAGACTTTATCAATATTTTATAAAACTAATACAAGACTTCTTGGTTGAGCAAACCCTGTCTGTTCATAAATAACTAGAAGGGAATGGTTGTAATATAATTTGACAAAAATGTTCAAACTATTCATACTAGATCTAAAACTGTTATTTATTCCCCTACAGATGTGAACCCCAACTTTATGGTCAATGCAACAGGCTTGTACTAAAATGTCGTGTTTTCTATTGGCTAAGGCAGTGTCTAGCTGTCTTAGGTTGTCATCCACGTTTGAAACAATGGATGAAAAAAGCCAAGGGGAGAAAATATTGTTTTCAGAAAGAATCTTGTTTTGGTACTTATGATATTGGTATGGTTAATTTGCAAATCAATTGAGTTATTATATTGTTCTTCTGTAAGCATAGGGTGTATCAATCATTTTGGTGATATGAATATGAACTTGATATATTGTTTGAGAGTATTTTTAGAATATTTTGTCTGTCAACCTGATGTGGACAAAATTGTCATTGAGAGATATTCATGACGGTGGGTGAGGAGCCAGATAGTCCAAAAAATGAAAACTATTAATGGGATAATGATCAAAAGAGAATTTTGAGGAATAACTATGAAACCAAAAAAAATTAGGTAAACAGAAATGGTGGCAGTGGAAAGACTTTGGAGAGAGGGGAATGCTTCCTTGAACAGAGACTCCCCAATTTCCCTTTACCTAAACTAGCAAAAATCTTAATTTGGTGCCAGACTGAATGATGGTCAGGAAACTATAGTGAAAAACTGCAATAAGGAATTTCTTCTGTCTCAGAACTGGATAAAATGCCATTATAAAATGTTATCACAAGGGCAGGAAGAAAGGAAGATAAGCAAGAAAGCCAGTGCTTGCATAAAAAAATACAGATCTCAGCATTGCCCCAGAAAAATCAGATTCATAAGTAGCCTACAGGGCTTTATAGCCTGAGGCAGCAAGAGTAAACTACCTCTTCTCCCCTTTCCTTTCCCATAAACCTCCAGAGTCATTGTAAACTCACTGTAGGGGAGCCCTTGGTTAGCCCAAGAAAAACTGTAGCAATCATTGCGGGTATAGAACAGACAAGGATACTCCTCGGGATAACCTCAGAAGAGGAGTCAGTATAGGACCTCCCAAAGATCTAACAAGATTGACCAGTGTATTAGAAAACTCAAGTTAGTCTTGCCTTGCCCTATTCAGAAAGTAAAGCTAGATAAGTAAATCAAAATAAAAGCAATATCAAAAATTCTGAATGATCACTTATTAGTCAGAACAATAGCAAGGGCCTTTGCATGTAACAGCGTGTTGACTGCCCTCTTTTGTTGACTTTCTGCCTTCAGTCTCTACCTTTCCACACTGAAACCCTAATTGAAGAGGCCATTTCCTTTGAGAAGAAATTCTTGGGTAGTGGCATCACCATTACCATCTCTTAACACCATGGTGCTCTCAAAAAAGTAACTTGGACCATTGCAGTAGGTACAGCATGCAAGGAAACAAATTGCAAAGTAATTGTATAGTCTGAATTCCAAAGAAATGGGGACATTTTCCTTCTGGAAGCAAAACTTATTAATTACCATTACATTTTTTCCCATTTGGACACTTAACATTGCCTTTAAGGATATATTTAAGCAGGTGTTTTGATATGTAGTGACATGGAATATTGGGGATATTCTGCTAGTAGTAATCTTGCCTTCGTTGATATGTGGAGCTGTTTTTTTTTTTTGAAGATAATCAATGGAAAAATCTCTTTATCCTGAAAAGTTCCAGTTAGCCTTGGTACTCATACCTCATCATTACATTACCCTCTGCCCTTTGATTACTCGGTAGAGCCAAGAACTCTAAAAGCTCCATTTAAGGAAGGAACTCAGGAACAGACATCTAGTTTGCCACCTGACTACATTACTTTGGAAGTTACCTGACCTCCACAGTGTTGTGTAGCTCCCTTACCTTCTATCTAGTTGAATATAACTGTGTTGGGTATTCTGTTAAATAATAAACACACTACATACTCTAACTAATTCTAACAAATTTAGAGATTCCTCCAGAACAATGAGAGAAAAATTCTGTAACAATTGAAAATAGACTCATAGGAAAAGATGGAGTTTTCATAAAGACTACATGAATTTCTTTTAAAATGTAGAATGAGATTAAAACATGAAATTTAATCTTGAGGAAAGAATTTTAAGGACAATTTTAAAAGCCCAGAAGAGAAAGTATCAGACTTTACCCAAATTACAATACCTCCAAACTATATAAACTATTAGAAATAAGTAACTCCATAAGATATCAAGTAATATTAGAACAGTGACAAAACTTGAAAAAATAGAATGAAATGTAAGAGGTTGAGAGAGAATTAAAATTCATAGCATTCCGTGAAAATCATGCCTAATGAAAAAAGAAAAAGAAAATCTGGACATTCTATAAAATCATAAATAAAATCCAACCTGATATATTAGAAACAGGAGAAAATGAAGATAGAAAGAATCAAACAATTATTTCCTGAGCTTGTAAAGAGGAAAAATCCTGGGAATATCTGTCATATCCAAAAAATCAGAACTCTCATCAAAGAAAAAATACTACAAGCATCCAAAAAGAATCAGTCTAGGTATAAAGGAATTAGCTTTTACTAACAAATGAAAGGTTTGGGAGTTTACTCATCCAAAAGGCAAAAGTAGATTGTCCTTACAGCAAAGAAACAATTTAGCTAGCAAAGCTGAATATATAATCTTATAGATGAAAAAATAG
The DNA here is from genome assembly GCA_023553655.1 of Myrmecobius fasciatus. Classification (NCBI taxonomy): domain Eukaryota; kingdom Metazoa; phylum Chordata; class Mammalia; order Dasyuromorphia; family Myrmecobiidae; genus Myrmecobius; species Myrmecobius fasciatus. Next base: position 536,158 of record JAJPUD010000697.1, on the reverse strand, counting down.
GCCTTTTGTGTAATAGGGAGTTTGAATGTATTTTTTATTAACAGACCAGAACTATGCATAAACTTTGAAATATAAACACAAGGATTGAGAATTCTTTAAAAGTAAATTTTTTTGAGTAATTGGAAACAATTGTAAGGTGCTTATATTCTGATGGGGGAAGAGAAGCATTTCCCTTAATATCCTTAAGATTGTTGAAAGAGACAATGAAATGTTTCAAACCACTTCCAGTTGTTCACTGAAGAAAGCCATATACACCCAGAGAGAGGGATGTGAAATGTGGACCACAACATAACATTTTCATGCTCTCAGTTGATGTTTGCTTGCATTGTGTTTCCTTTATCTGATTTTTCTTTCTTGTAGATACGATTTTTCTTGCACAACAATGATGTATGGAAATATGTATACATATATTCAATTTGTCAAGTATTTTAACATAATTAACATGTAGTGGATATCCTGCCATCTAGGGGAGGGGTAGGGAGTAGGAAGGAAAAATTTGTAACAGAAAGCTTTGTAAGGGTTAATGTTGAAGAATTACCCAAACATATGTTTTTTGGGGAAAAAAATGTTGAGTTAAATAACAATACCAAAAGTACTTGAGAGCAGACTGATTCTGTTGTGAAAATTTCAAGAGGAGAAAGAAGGAAGGAGAAAAGGAATCCACTACCACAGAAAGATAGAAAGAAGAGTTTCTCAATTTGGAGTATGTAAGAATAGTATACAAACATGAAGGAAAGATAGGGGCAGAAGGCATCTGATGAACCTCACTCTTACCTGAAATGGACAAAGGAAAGTTGAATATACTCATTCAAGCAGCTTCGTGTGGCAACATATTCAGCAAGTTAATAAGTAGGTATTTGCTTAAGAGGGAAGGTAATACCAAAGAGGGAATACTTGCAAAGAAAACAGTCTTTGAACCTGAATGAGGGAGTAAAAGAGGAAAAAAAAAAAGAAAACCAAAAAAAGAGGAACATAGTAAGTAAAAAAAAAAAAAGACGGATTTGGGGAGTGAGAATATCAATTATAATTTCAATCCCATCCTATCCAACAGATTGTCCCCACTATAATCCCCCTCCCCAAGATACTTAGTCTCCTAATTTTTATTTCCCTGCTGCCTAAAAACACATCCAGATCTTTCCCACTCTTCTAAATTCTGATAGCCTAAATCTCTTTTTTCCTTTCTCGCCACAAGTACAGTAGTTGTTTCTACTTTATTTTTCTCATTTTCTTCTAAGATGAATTCTACCTAGGATAGGTCCTTACCACTTATTCCTTGGATGATTGCTATAGACTCAGCATTCCAACTCATCATACTGATACACTTTAGGAAAATTATTTTACTATTGGTAAGCCTAACCATGTGAACTAATTCCTTCCTCCCCAACCCCTTTAACCAGTGAATTCCAGTGACTCCTTATTGCTTCTAAAATCAATTATTAACTCTTTACAACTTGCCACTCTCATTAGATCTTCTGTACTTTGTGATCCATCTGTAATCAACTATTTTGCCATTACTGACATGACACACCATTTTTCCTCTCAGTGCCTTTGTACTGGCTATTTTTATTCCTATTATATACTCTGTTTTTACCTCTGCCTTTTGGAATCTTTGGTTTCATTCATGCCTCAATTCACATGCTAGTTTCTGCATATAAGATCTTAATTAATAACTTCCCCTTCCCACCAAGAGTGCCTATTATCTGCTCTGTGTGTGTGTATACCTAGACACACAGGTATGTATATATACATATGCATGTGTAAGGTGCTTGAGGACAAGGAGAATGACATTTTTGTCATGTATCTATAGTGCTTAACATGCATTTATAGTAGGCCTTTAGCAAATGCTCATTGATAATTGAAATGCTCAAATGGATCTGTGATGTTGTCAGTGTTATTTACTATAGTAGTACATTTTGCTAGTCAACCATCATCCCTGTTCGTCCTGTAACACTTCCATGAATTTAATACAGAAGAATTTATGTAATGTGAGGAGGGAAGGAATGGAGAGAGGTCTTCCTCACCTTCATATGATGCTCTTACATGTGATCAGCTTATCTTTTTTATCTATACATTTCATTGACAGTGTTTCTATTTCACAATTCTATATTTGTAGTGTCCACTTTAATATATTATTTGCTTCCTTGGGTTTTTATTAAAATCTGCCTTTTTCTCCCACCCAGATGCCTCCCCAAGCCCTGTACACATGGAGAATGAAAAAAGCAAAAACCCCATTACAAAAATGTGTACTAAAATACCTAAGTGGCTCAGTGGATAGAGTGCTGGCTTACTGATAAGAGTGTGTGTGACCCTGGGCAAGTCACTTAACCTTGTTTGCTTTAGTTTCCTCTCTGTAAAATGAACTAGAAAAGGAAATGGCAACCCCCTCCAGTGTCTTTTGCAAGAAAACCAAATAGATCACAAAGAGACATGACTGAAACATTTGAATAACAAAATAGCCAAAACAAATTTCCCCTTAGGCTATGTCCAAATAAACAAAGCTCATTTTACACTATGAGTCTTTTGCCTTTCTAACAAGATATGGATAGCAAATTTATCACTCTGGAATCATGCATGATCATTATTCTCATCGAAATTTCTAATTCCTTCCAAATTGTTTTTGGGAAAATTTTTCTCCTTGTTCTATTCATTTGAATCTGTATCAGTTCTTCTCAGGTCTCTCTGAAACCAATCTCTTCCATCATATTTATGTACCATGCCATGTTCAGCCATTGCCCAATTTATGGGCATCCCCTCAGACACTCAAAAAGAACTGTTCTTATTTTTGTACATTTTTAATTTTTGGAAATTGTTTGGAATAGCCTCTCATTTTATGCTCACTAAAATTTACCCTATTTGTCCTTCCCTTCAGTTTCTCTGTTGAGTGAAATGCATTTCGGCACCCAGCTGTGTATTCTTCCCTCCTTTGACTCTTTCAGATGAGAGTGCAATTTAAGCGTCAGTTGTTCCCTTTCTAACTCTAACCACCATCCCTTTTTGTATGGCTATCTACTTATGTACCCTGATACATATAATCAGAGTACATAAGATTCTTTCTAAATCTTCTTTTCTCTTTTCTCCATCTCCAATGTATTCCTCTTCCTCTCTTTCCATTCTTTTTTTTTTTAATTTAATTTTATTTTATTTGCATAACATATGTGTGGGTAATTCTTCAACAATAACCCTTACATAGCTTTCCGTTACAAATTTTTCCCCCCAACTCCCCACCCCTCCCCTAGATGGCAAGATATCCACTACATGTTAATTATGTTAAAATATTGGCAAATCGAATATATGTATACATATTTCCAAACTTATCATTGTTGTGCAAGAAAAATCTTATCTACACAAATGATATATCAGATAAAGGAAACACAATGTAAGCAAACATCAATCAAGGAGTATGAGAATGTTATGTTGTGGTCCACATTTCGCATCCCTCTCTCTGGGTGTATATGGCTTTCTTCAGTGAACAATTGGAGGTGGTTTGAAACATATCATTGTTGAAGAGAGCCATGTCCATCAGAATTAATTGTCATATAGTACTGTTGTTGCCGTGTATAATGATCTCCTGGTTCTGCTCATTTCACTCAGCATCAGTTCATGTAAGTCTCTCCAGGCCTCTCTGAAATCATCTTGCTGGTCATTTCTTACAGAACAATAATATTCCATAATATTCATGTACCATAATTTATTCAGCCATTCTCCAATTGAAGGACATCTATTCAATTTCCAGTTTCTAGCCACTACAAAAAGGGCTGCCACAAACATTCTTGCACATGTGGGGCCTTTTCCTT
>JAJPUD010000697.1:514255-527364 GCA_023553655.1 Myrmecobius fasciatus | reverse complement strand
CTTTTTCTAATCAAATTAACTAAAGGCTTATCTATTTTGTTGGTTTTTTCATAAAACCAACTCTTACTTTTATTTATTAATTCAATAGTTTTCTTATTTTCAATTTTATTGATCTCCCCTTTAATTTTCAGAATTTCCAATTTGGTATTTAATTGAGGGTTTGTAATTTGGTCTTTTTCTAGCTTTTTTAATTGTAAGCCCAGTTCATTAATCTTCTCCTTCTCTGTTTTACGCAAGTAAGCATCTAGAGATATAAAATTACCCCTTATAACCGCTTTAGCGGAGTCCCACAAATTTTGGTATGTTGTCTCATTGTTGTCATTCTCCTGGATGAAATTTCGATTGTGTCTATAATTTGCTCTTTCACCCATTCGTTCTTCAGGATTAGATTATTTAATTTCCAAATAACTTGTGGCCTATTTTCTCCTGGCCTTATATTACATGTGAGTTTTATTGCATCATGATCTGAGAAGGATGCATTTACTATTTCTGCTTTTCTGCATTGGATTTTGAGGTTTTTATGCCCTAACACATGATCAATTTTTGTATAAGTTCCATGAACCCCTGAGAAAAAAGTATACTCCCTTCTATCACCATTCAATTTCCTCCAGAGATCTATCATACCTAACTTTTCTGGCCTTTTGTTAACCTCCCTAACTTCTTTCTTATTTATTTTGGAATTTGATTTATCTAATTCTGAGAGAGCAAGGTTGAGATCTCCCACTAGTATAGTATTACTGTCTATTTCTCCTTGCATCTCTCTTAACTTCTCCTCTAGGAATTTGGATGCTATACCACTTGGTGCATATATGTTAAGTATTGATACTGCTTCATTGTCTATGGAACCCTTTAGTAAAATGTAGTTTCCTTCCTTATCTCTTTTAATTAGATCTATTTTTGTTTTTACTTGATCCGAGATAAGGATTGCTACCCCTGCCTTTCTTTGTTCACCTGAAGCATAGAAGATTCTGCTCCAGCCCTTTACCTTCACTCTGTATGTATCTCTATGTTTTAGATGTGTTTCTTGTAAACAACATATTGTAGGATTCTGGCTTTTAATCCAGTCTGCTACCCGCTTCCGTTTTATGGGAGAGTTCATCCCGTTCACATTCACAGTTAAAATAACTATATCTGTATTCCCTGCCATCTTATTTACCCAGAGTTATGATTTTCTCTTCCCTTTCCCCTCTCTCCCTTCCCCCCTCCCCAGTACTTTGCTGTTGATGACCACCTCCCACCAATAATCCTCCTCCCTTTAGAGTCCCTCCCTCCCCTTTATACCTTTCCCCTAATCCTTCTATTAGTTTATCCCTTTCCTTTTCTCCCCTCCCTCCTACCTTCCTACAAGGAGGGTCAGTGCTTTCTTTGAAGCCAAATGTGTCTGATATACTCTCTTAGAGTCCAATCTAATGAGAGTAAGGTTTACACAATACTCATCGCCCTCCCTTCTTTCCCTCAATTATATTAGATCTTCTATGTCTCTTTATGAGATTTTGCCTTATTTTACCTCCTTTATTTTTACTTTATTTTGCCTCCTTTTCCCCCCTCCCCCTTTTTTCTTTTTCAGTATGGTATCCCTTCCACCTTTTTCATTTCTTTTCCATTATTATCAAAGAAAAAATCAAATTATACTGCCATTCTTTAAAGCATACCTATAGTAGGAATATAGTTCTCAAGAGTTTTCCTTTTTACCTTTTTATGTTTCTCTTGAGTTCTCTATTTGGAGGTCAAATTTTTTGTTCAGATCAGGTCTTTTCATTAGAAATAGGTGAAATTCTCCTGTATCATTGAATGACCATCTTCTTCCCTGGAAGATGATGCTCATTCTAGCTGGATAACTTATCCTTGGCTGTAATCCAAGTTCTTTTGCCTTTCGGAATATCTGGTTCCAGGCCCTTCGGTCCTTCAATGTGGAAGCTGACAGATCCTGTGTAATTCTAATGACAGTTCCTCGGTATTTGAACTGTTTCTTTCTAGCTGCTTGCAATATCTTTTCCTTGGTGCGATAGTCCTGAAATTTGGCCACGATATTCCTTGGGGTTTTAATTTTGGGGTCTCTTTCTGGAGGTGATCGGTGAATTCTTTCAATGCCAATTTTGCCTTCTGATTCTAAAACATCAGGGCAATTCTCTTTCATGATTTCCTGGAAGATAGCATCCAGGTTCTTTTTTTCATCGTGGCTTTCAGGGAGTCCGATAATCCTTAAATTGTCTCTCCTGGATCTGTTTTCCAAGTCAGTTGTTTTTCCTAGGAGATATTTCATATTTTCTTCTATTTTTTCATTTTTTTGTTTTTGTTTAACTGATTCTTGAAGTCTTATTGAGTCATTTACTTCTATTTGTTCAATTTTAATTTTTAGAGTATTATTTCCTTCAGTTATCTTTTTTAGCTCCTTTTGTAGCTGGCCAATTGAATTTCTGGATTCAATGCATTCTTTTTCCATTTTGCCAGTTTTATTTTTCAGTGAATTGTTGTCTTTTTCCAATTCACCAATTTTGTTTTTCAGTGAATTGTTGTCTTTTTCCAATTCACCAATTTTGTTTTTCAGTTCACCATTTTTATTTTCCAGTGAATTGGTGATTTTTTTCCAATTCACCAATTTTGTTTTTCAGTGAACTGTTTTCTTTTTCCAATTCACCAGTCCTATTTTCCAGTTTTTGATATTTCTGTTGCCCTGATCTCAATTTATTTCCCCATTCTTCTTCTAGCTCTCTTTTGAGATTCTTAATGCAATCATCCAGGTAAGCCTTCTGAAAGGGAGACCAACTTAAGTCTGCCTTTGTGGCTTCATCTGGGATTGTTTTCATAATGTCAGGATCTGGGGACTGTTCTATTTTTTCTCTGTAAAAGCTTTCTATGGTGAGAGCTCTCTTCTGCTTCTTGCTCATGATTTAAAGTTGGGATATTGGTCAAAAGCCGAGAAAACTGCAACAATTTGTATTTGCCCTGGAGCAGTTTGCCGAGTTGACTTCCGGTCTGAGGCTGGTCGGGCTAGATTCGCACTAGGACCACGTTTTCAGCTGGTCTCGATCCACCCTTTTCCAAAGGCAGATCTGCCAAAGCACCTGCCCGCAAGCAGAGCAAAGTGGCCCAGGCGTCTCCCAGGGGCTTCCTGGGTGCCCAAAATCCGCCCCTCTATCGCAGCCCTGACTTCCGCCCTGGCTGGAGTCTGATTGCGACCAGGGGCCGATTTCCCCTGAGGCTAACCTTCTCTGGAGTTCTTTCAAGGTAGATCTTTGATACAAGTGGGTTGTAGTCCAAATGCTTGGCGGGGCCCTCACTCAGAAACCAGTTGGAAGGCTTACTTTGTCTGGGTTTGAGGGAATGTGGGAGGGAGTTCACAGAGAAAGCTGTCAGCAGTGTGCCATCTTGGCTCCGCCCCCTCTCTTTCCATTCTTAAGACCTTTAAGACATAACACTACTTCTATGAGAAGTGTACATGCATCTTTTCCCTATATTTGAATGTGAGTAGTTCATCCTTTTTAGTCCCTTATAATTGTTCATTCATGCTAATTTTTTAAATGTTTCTTTCAACTCATTTTTGCAATAGAGAATTTCTATACATGTTTTGTCTTTTCATCAGGAATGCTTTTAGAAGCTCTTTTTTCAGTAAAGATCCGTTTTCTCCCTGTAGCATTTTAAAAATCATTTTTATTTCTTATTTTTTTAAATATCATGTTCCAGGTATATTAAAATAAATTGATTAAATCAATTTGGATGTTAGTGTATACTATATCTGGCATCTTCTGATTTCTTAAAGAAAGTAATCATGAGGGGCAGCTAGGTGGCGCAGTGAATAGAGCACCAGCCCTGAAGTCAGGAGGACCTGAGTTCAAATTTGGTCTCAGACACTTAACATTCCCTAGGTGTGTGACCCTGGGCAAGTCACTTAACCTCAATTGCCTCAGCAAAAAGCCAAAAAAAAAAAAAAGAAAAGAAAGAAAGTAATCATGATGTATAAGTGTTAGAAGTAGATTAACCACCAGATGATAATATGCAATTAGAGACATCGAGGTGTTGGGTGATAAGAGTCAGGAAAACCTGTGTTAAATATAGCCTCACTTACTAAATGATCCTGGTCAAGTCATTTAACATCTGTCTGCCTTTGAAAATGAAAAGGTTTTTTCATTTTCAGTTATTCTCATATTTTTTTCTTATAAGATGTTTCACGTTTTTTTGTTTTTCATTTTTTCTAATCTGTTTTGTTACTTCAAGGTCTTTCAAAGCTTCACTGGCTTCTTCTTTCTCCTTGCCTAATTTTAATTTTGAAAGTTATTTTTGTCTTTGAGACTCTGTACCTCCTTTTTTAGTTGGTTAACTTTTTTTTTTTCACAATCTTGTTTTTCTTGATTTTTATTTTTATTTATTTTTTAAAATTTGCTCTCAGTATCTCTCATTTGATTTTAAAATTCTATTAATTCTCTCTGGCCAGGGAGCCATTTCATGTTACTCTTTGGGGTAGAAACTCTTTACCTCTGAAGATGAACCCTGGTTTCTGTGGTGGGGTTCCCTTTCTTCTTTGCCAGCTCGTTTTGTTTTATTAAAAAATAAACTAATATTACTATAAACACCTATCACGTACTGAGGGGATGGTGCTTCTGCCTTCACCTCAGCTCTCTCCCCTGTCCAGCAACCCTAAACCAAGAGTTCTACCCTCCAGCAGATGTCTGCATCCAGCAGTGTTCCTGCCTTGCTGCTTCTGCACTCATGAGTGCTGGTTCCTTAGTTCCTGCAGCATAACTGGTTTTGGCATTCCTGATCTACTGAGACCCCAATTTTATAAAAACCTGGGAGGTGAAAGTGTCTTTGGTTCCTGCTGAGTATCCAGACACATCCAGCTAGCCCCAAGGCTCCCCACTTGATGTATATGCTGAGCTAGCTTGTAGATGTTTGCACTTCACACAGGTTAATTCTCAGCCCAGGCCTTTCTTCAGATATTCTCCAGTTGTATCAGGAGGACTTCTATTCTGCCACAGGTCTTCTTGATTTTTTCACCAGTCTATGTTTGTCCTGAAGTGCAAATTTGATTTCTTTGTGGGAGAAATCTGGAGAGCTTTAAATTTACCCACCTATTCCACAATCTTTTCAGAATCCTCCATGGGGATCCCCATCCAGGAAGATGACAGTATTTGTAGAGCATTTGCAAACCTTAATATCCTGTGGAAATGCTACTTATTAGCCTTTGGATACATACATGTGTGTGTGTGCATACACATATACATATATAATAACATGTATATGTGTGTGTATATACACACATATATGTATATATAATAAAAACAAATTTATATAACTGTTTTATTCTTTCCAGTTTGTCATACTTCCATCATCCTTTCTTTTGGGTAATTTATAATGAGAATGCTAAGATTTTTATGTCCATTAGTCCTGCTATTGTTATTTCAGACACAAAGTAAGCACAAACTTAAGGATCATTTTATAATGTTCTTGATTACCAAGTGTCTAGCCTATTGAACTTCTTCATATTCCGCATTGTAGAATATGACAGAGTATATATTCCACACATAGATTTAAAGATGCTAGAGTCATCCTCCATCTCTAGAGATAACCTTTTGTGATAACATTTTTTATGCTTAAGAAAGGTATTTATGAATAAAATCCAGGAACACAAGGAAAGACCAAAATAAAAAGAATATGGGTGAAGATCAGTAACCATAATAATAATAAAATAACCTTAAGCAGTATATTTTCATGAAAGTATTCTAGTACATAGACAGAAAGAGGCAATAGGTGCTTTCAAGAAATAAAGCATAAGCCCATCCCAAAGACATAAGGTATTAGTATTAGAGGACTTTGGTTATTTTTGAAGCTTAGAATCAAAGCAGCTAATAATTTTTATCTGTAGCAAGATGTAAACTTTTTGATGGGAGAGATTATCTCAGTTTTGTATTTGTATCTCTAGAACCTAACATCTCTGGCACATAATAAACACTTAATAAATTCTTATTATTGATTATCTTAAATATTTTATTTTTTAAAAAGAAGTCAAAGCAACAAGGGTAATTTTTTACCCCTGGAGTTGATTTTCAACAACATTTATTAATATACTTACCAAGAACAAGGCTTCTTTCTCCAACTATTTTATTTTCCTTATCTCTGTGAACACAGTTTTGTAGTTATATTTATATAAGTCCTAAGTATGTTTTGCATAAAATACCCTCAGATATTTTATTCATTTTGTAGTTACTGCGAATGGATTTTTTTTCCTTGTGTTGTTTCTTACTTGCTTTTATTAATAATATAGAGAAATGCTTTTGGTTTTTTTGTGCTTATTTTCTATCTTGTTAATTTACTGAAAATACTATTAACTTAAATTTTTAGAAGGAGGCAAGGATGGGGCAGCTAGGTGGCGCACCAGCCCTGAAGTCAGGAAGACCTGAGTTCAAATCTGGCTTCACACACTTCCTAGCTGTGTGATCCTGGGCAAGTCACTTAACCCCAACTGCCTCAGGGGAAATGGGTATATGGCATAGGACACTCGTATTCTCATTTAAGCCACAAGGACAGATAATAAATTATTAATATAATAGATTATGGATAGAAAAGCATAAGAATGATAGTAAGTAATAAGCTTATGATTGCCCAGGAACACTAAAGCTAAAGGGATTTCATTCACTATGTTGGTAAAAAGATGAGGATTAAATTTAGATCAATAGAGTGTGGTATTCAGCTTTTAATTTTGTTCTCCTCTACCCCCCATGAAGGAAAATAATCTTTAGATTGGAATGACAGAACAATAGCTAAGAGAGAGTTGAGATACAAGATAAATGGGAGAGACATTGAGGTCCTAGCTACTCTAGATGAGTTAAATTGATAGGCCCAAACTTCATGCCAAGATAATGAAAGAATTGGGAGATGGAATTGCTAAGTTACTTTTAGTGAAAGAGAACAGAAAAGTTATTAGAGAATTGGAGGTCAAATTTTTACATAAAAAGAAGAGCTTTAATTTGCATACTACAGTGTAATGGGTTTGCCTTTAATTCATGGCAGAATTCATCAACACAATTTGAAGTTATTGGACTTTCAGATAGCAATATGGTGATTATGAGTAGTAACTTTGATTTCATGAAAAAATAGGGATGAATAATTACAAAAATATAAAATGCACCAATTGATATTAAATAACACAGTCTCAGGAAAGAAATTGAATAAGGCATCACATTGAATTTATAAAAGAAAAAAATCCAAATGAATTTACAGGTCAAAGATTTAAAAAAAAATCCAAAACATAATCTAGTATAATGCAAAGTATTTATGGATACAAGGAAAGAAGGGATCCTGGCATATTCCTTCTAAGATAGTCTTTCTACTTAACCAAGGAAAAACAAATTATAGAAAGAGAATTATAGACCAATAGCCCTAACAAATGTTAAAATAAATTGTAGACAATCCTCAGCATTTGTGCATTTAACTTTTGCAGCTTTAAGCATTTATATCACTTTTTTTGTAAGATAGTATTTACTTTCAGTTGGCAACCAGAACATTTTTTGGCTGTTCTCAGTAGAGGAAAAAAATGAGAGGTGCAACTCACACAAGTTTATGGAGTAGATGGTATCCTACTAGGCACTTCACTGGTATTTTTTGTCTTACCATTATAGAGTAAAGAACTCCCAGTGCATTCACTGTATATTTTCTTTTTGTGCTTTCAAGACTCAAGTTTTGGGTTATAATTTATGTTCCTAAAACTAAAAAATAGTCACAATTCATTATATCTACAAAAAAAGGAGAAAAATATTTTGTGAATCTGTTCCAGAAAGTACTAAAGTAATATCTCAAGTACATGATGAGAAAATTGAAAAAATTAAAAAGTGGCTGAATTTGTGGGTAAATGAGATAGTAGTCTCCCAGCTGTCTTGTCATTATACCGGGCTGAGCAACTCTGACTCCAAGTGAAGTAGGGTTATACAAAGTCTTCAACCTCGTTTTCTTTTTCTGAATCATCAAAATCCAGTGGCAAGATAAAAGTCAGGATAACTGGTGATGACCTAGAATGTATTAGATAACTTTGATATCTTCGATGAGTGATGAAGCTCTATATGTTCCACAGTGCCTGCTTCAGCCACCTTCATGGCCATTGTTCTCATATGCCCATTCTTCCAAGGAAAGTCTTTACATGCTTAGGGTAGATACCTCCCCAACTTACTGATGGGTTTGAGGCCTGTTGGTTACCCTCAGCCTGGTTTGGCCCATCTTCCGAGATGGTTTACCAGCTTGTGATCACTGAATATGTTGCAGCTTCTTGGAGCCATAGATGAGGATTGGGTGAAGGTGGACACCAGTAGTGAATAAGTAGCCCCAAAAAGGACTTGGAAGGCCCTCACATTTAGAGGTGTTAATCCTCCTTGAACACTTGATACACCCTGAAAGAGATTAGAGATGGCAAATTGCCCCTTTCCTTTTTTACCTTGGAGGAGTACTGACATCACAACTCCTGCCCTTCTTCATTTTGTCAAGCATTGCCTCTCTTCTCTCCTGCATTTTATGGTTTATTTTGTTATTTTATGGTTATTGTGTTAGAAAAAGTTCATATTGGGGTAGCTAGGTAGCACAGTGGTTAGAGCACTAGCCCCAAAGTCAGGAGGACCTGAGTTCAAATTTGACCTCAGATACTTAACGCTTCCTCGCTGTGTGACTCTGAGCAAGTCACTTAACTGCAATTGCCTTAGCAAAAAAAAAGAAAAAAGAAAAAGTTCATTATTATGAGAATTAGCATTTTGTTAGAAAGAATTGTATATAGAAAGTTTATTTTTAGCAATCTCTAGTGAACTAGGAACCTAATTCCCTATTTTCCAAAGGTCAACTTATCAATATTTATATTTTTGACTTTTGTACTGTTTTCTAAGAATGTTACCCCCACAAAAATTGAGGATTTTTTGTATTGGTAAAATCTCTGCAGTAGCACATCAAAAAGATGGCCACATTGAATTTATACCAGGAATGCAGGGTTAATTCATTAGGAGGAATACTGTAATAAGTAATATAAATATGATCAATTTATTAATAAATAACAAAAATCACATGAGTTATGTCAAGAAATGCAGAAAAGACTATTGAAGTAAAAATGGATTTTTTTAGTAAGAGTTGGTTTTATGAAAAAACCAACAAAATAGATAAGCCTTTAGTTAACTTGATTAGAAAAAGAAAAGAGGAAAATCAAATTATTAGTCTCAAAAATGATAAGGGAGAACTTTCCTCCAATGAAGAGGAAATTAGAGTAATAATTAGGAGTTTCTTTGCCCAACTTTATGCCAATAAATTTGATAATGTAAATGAAATGGAGGAATATCTACAAAAATATAGATTGCCCAGATTAACAGAAGAGGAAATAAATTATTTAAATAGCCCTATTTCAGAAAAAGAAATAGAACAAGCTATTAATCAACTCCCTAAGAAAAAATCTCCAGGACCAGATGGATTTACATGTGAATTTTACCAAACATTCAAAGAACAATTAATCCCAATACTATATAAACTATTCAAAAAAATAGGGAAAGAAGGTGTACTACCAAATTCCTTCTATGACACAGATATGGTGCTGATAGCTAAACCAGGTAGGGAGAAAACTGAGAAAGAAAACTATAGACCCATTTCCCTAATGAATATTGATGCAAAAATTTTAAATAAGATTTTAGCAACAAGATTACAGAAAGTCATCCCCAGGATAATACATCATGACCAAGTAGGATTTATACCAGGAATGCAGGGCTGGTTCAATATTAGGAAAACTATTAGCATAATCAATTATATTAATAACCAAATTAATAAAAATCATATGATTATCTCCATAGATGCAGAAAAAGCCTTTGATAAAAAATGGATTTTTTTCTTCCTATGTTAAATAATATCTATATAAAACTAAGAGGCAGCATCATATGTAAAGGGCTTTCCAAAAACATCAGGAGTAAATCAGTATTGTATCTTTTATCAGCACTATTATTTAATGTAGTGTAAGACATGTTAGCTCTAGCAACAAAACAATTGGAAATGAATTCTCATTCATAAGTATGAAGAATAAATAACATTTAAGCAAAATTAAAAGTTTTTAGAGTAATATGTTAGTGTACTTGAAAAAGGAGTCCTTAACTGGGGGGATAATCAGTTCTTTCTCTCAAGGTAGGTAGCATTTTTCTTCATAAATCCTTCAGAATTATTGTGTGTGCATCATTGTATTGCTGAGAATATCTGTCATTTATAATTTATCATTATATAATAGTATTCTTCTGTTTCTGCTTACTTCATTTAGAATGAATTTCATGTAAGTCTTTCCAAGTTTTTCTGAAAGCCTCCTGCTCATCATTTCTTATAGCTCCCTAGTATTCTATTACAATCATATGCTGTAATTTTTTCATGCATTCCCCAATTAATGAACATCCTCTCATTTTGTAATTCTTTGCCAACACAAAAAGGGTTGCTATAGTTTTTTTTTTAATATAGGTAATTTTCCTTCTTAAAAAGTCTCTTTGGTATGCAAACTTAGTGGTGAATGTCGGGCATAGTTCCAAACTGCTCCCTAGAATGATTGGATTGCTTCACATCTCCACCACCAGTCCTCTAGTGTTTCAATTGTCTTTTTATCTCCAACATTTTTCATTTTCCTTTTCTGTCATATAAGTCAATCTGATAGGTATGAGATGGTACCTCAGAATTCTTTTAATTTGTATTTCTCTAATCATTAGTGATTTAGAGTATTTTTTTTATATGATTATACCTTTGATTTCTTCTGAAAACTGCCTGTACATATCCATTGATCATTTATGACCTGATTTTTGTAAGAATGCAAGTCATTCTTAGAAATCTGACTCACTTCTCTATGTATTTGAGAAATGAGACCTTTGTCAGAGAAATTTCCCTCCAACCTATATTTTCTCATTTATTCTTTTCTCTCTGTTCTTGTCCTTCCTCAAAAGTGCTTTGCTTTTGACCCCTGCCTCTTTCAATCCAGGATTCCTTATATTTTTTCCATTTGCATTCCCTTTTTACCCCAGAAATGTTTATATAACCCTGGTTATATAGGGGGTATACAAATCAAACATTTACTGATAACAAATCATGACCCCCACATTCAGTTGTGACTCCACAGATGGGGTTGTGAACCAACCCTACTTCAAGAATATATAGGTGGGGCAGCTAGATGGCACAGTGGATAGAGCACCAGCCCTGAAGTCAGGAGGACCTGAGTTCAAATGTGGTCTCAGACACTCAGTTCAAATCTAACCTCAGACACTTAACACTTCTTAGCTGTGTGGTCCTGGGCAAGTCACTTAAACCCCAATTGCCTCAGGGAAAAAAAAAGAATATATAGGTAATTTTCCTTCTTTAAAAAATTCTCTTTGGTAGAAATCATAAAGGAAGGAAAAGGCCCCACATGTGCAAGAATGTTTGTGGCAGCCCTTTTTGTAGTGGCTAGAAACTGGAAATTGAATAGATGCCCTTCAATTGGAGAATGGCTGAATAAATTATGGTATATGAATGTTATGGAATATTATTGTTCTGTAAGAAATGACCATCAGGAGGATTTCAGAGAGGCCTAGAGAGACTTACATGAACTGATGCTGAGTGAAATGAGCAGAACCAGGAGATCATTATACACAGCAACAACAGTACTATATGACGATCAATTCTGATGGACATGGCTCTCTTCAACAATGAAATGTTTCAAACCACCTCCAATTGTTCACTGAAGAAAGCCATATACACCCAGAGAGAGGGATGCGAAATGTGGACCACAACGTAACATTCTCATACTCCTTGATTGATGTTTGTTTACATTGTGTTTCCTTTATCTGATATATCGTTCGTGTAGATAAGATTTTTCTTGCACACCAATGATAAGTTTGGAAATATGTATACATATATTCGATTTGCCAATATTTTAACATAATTAACATGTAGTGGATATCCTGCCATCTAGGGGAGGGGTGGGGAGTTGGGGGGAAAAATTTGTAACGGAAAGCTATGTAAGGGTTATTGTTGAAGAATTACCCACACATATGTTATTCAAATAAAAAAAAAAATAAAAAAAATAAAAAATAAATAAAAAAATAAATAAAAAATAAAAAAAAATAAAAAATAAAAAAAAAATAAAAAAAAATTCTCTTTGGTATGCAAAAGTTTTAAGAAGTTTAAGAAGCTGTACTCTAATCCACCCTCCTTTCTATACGAACAACTTTTTATCCCTTTCTCCTTTGATTTCCCTGTAGAGTTCTATTACCCAATAAGAATTCTATACCCAACTATTCCCCCTTTGAGCCAGGTCTGATGAGAGTAAAGTTCAAGCATTTTCTACTATCCCTCTTCTCCTCTACTGTAAAATCTCTATATTTATGTGAGAAAATTTATCTCATTCTACCTTTTCCTTCCTCCTCCCACTGTGTCCCTCTTTCTTACCCCTTAATAATTTTTTTTTTTTTAGGTATCATTCCGTCAGTTAACCCAGATCCATGTCTTCTGTCTGTGCGTACTCCTTCTAACTACCATAATAATGATAAATTCTTAGGAGTTAACAAGTATTATCTTCCTATATTTCACCCTATTGAATCCCTTATGTCCTCTTTTCTGTTTAGCTTTTTATACTTCTCTGGAGTCTTGTATTTGGAAGCAGGATTTTCTCTTCGATTCTGATCTTTTCATCAGAAATGCTTGAAAGTCCTTGATTGGTAAATTCTTCTAATTTATATTTTATCCTCTGGTTCTAGAATATCAGGGAAGTTTTTTTTTTTTTTTTTTCCCCCATGGCTTTTAAGAAATGCAGTGATTCCTAAACTAACTCTTAATTTATTTACCAGGTCATTTGTTTTTTCCAATGAAATAATTCATATTTTCTTCTATTTTTTCTTTTTAAAAAAAATTGTTGTATGCTTCTTGATGTCTCATGGAGTCATTAAGCTTCTACTTGCCCAATTCTAATTTTTCAGGAATTATTTTTTTTGGGGGGGTATTCTTGTCTCTTTTTCCAAATTCAGCTAATTCTCCTTTTTAAGGAGTTCTTTTCTTAAGCGAATTTCTTTTTCTGTTTGGTCAGTTCTGGTTTTTAAGGAGTTTTTCTGGTCATTGGATTTTTGTATCTCTTTTACCATTTGGCCTGTTCTGTT
>JAJPUD010000697.1:420400-514245 GCA_023553655.1 Myrmecobius fasciatus | reverse complement strand
GTTGTTGGGGATATTTTTGGGGAGTTATTTGCTCATCTTTCCACCCTATTTCTTTATTTTTAACTTAAAAAAAAACCGGGCTTTGCTCCACACCAAAGAGAGTGGAGGGTGCACTGTCCCAAGGTTTTTTCATGCTGCTGTTTATAGATCCAGTTCTGAAGGTCTGCAAGTTTTCAGTTCTACCAAGGTGGGTGTGATCTAAAGAGAGATATGGTCACTGTGCTACCAGCTTGTTCTGGTTTGTGAGTGACCACAAGCACTCTTTTCCATCCTGAAACTATGCCCAGTTTACAGATTAGTTACTACATACAACAGAAAGCAAAGATAATAAAGGCCTCTATTATTGGACTAAGTACTCAGTATTCATTAAAAACATCAGGGAAACTTGAAAGTAGTCAGCTTAAGATCTCATACCATATACCAAGGTTCCAATGGATGTATAACTTAAATACAAAAGGGAATATCATAAATCATTTTTGAGATGCGGGAAAGGAAATAACCTTTCAGAATTATGGATAGGGAAAGAATTCACAACTGAACAGATAAGATCACAAACAAAATCAGTGCAATTAAAATTAAAAGGTAAAAAGTTAATGGAGAAAAAATATTTGAATCAAGTCTGTTATCCAAAGTAGTTAATTCAAGTACAGTTCCTTAGTGTGGAGTATATGGAGTAATGATATCTCTGGAAATAGATGTTTGAAAGAATTTTGGGGTATCACCAATCATGTCCAAGAAAAGTTCCAAATCACTATTAATTAGAAATGAAAATTAAAACAACTCTAATGTTCCACTCATCATTAAAAAAAAGGAAAATGACAGTTGTTAGAAGGGCTGCAAGAAAACAGGTATATTGGTTATATAATGGGTTAAGCTGTGAATTGATCTAACTATTGTGGAAGACACTTTGAAACTATACTGAATATAGTTATTGTTTCATATCTTTTACATAGAAATAGTACTGCCAGATTTATTATCCCCAAAAGATTGTAGAGGAACTCTTTTCAAAGAACCAGAAACTAAGGAAATGTCTATCAGTTGGTCAAACATCAGGAAAAGTTTGTGGTATATGAATTATTGCAGGAAACAAACTTATATGAATAGATGTGGAGAGAATTGGGCAGTTAGGTAATGCAGTGGATAGAATGCCAGGCTGAAGATGAGGAACATTTAATCTCAAGTGGAGTCTCAGACCTATGTTAGTTTTATGACTGGACAAGTCATTTAACCTGTCATTGCCTTAATTTCTTCGTCTTTAAAATAGGGAAAATAGTATCACCTCCATATTTTTGTTTTGAGAATCAAATGAAAAGATAATTACAAAGTACCTAGCACAATGCCTGGCATTTATAAACATTACATAAATGTTAGCTGTTATTGTTATTAATATTAACATTAGTGATATTAGATGAACACTGCCTGTAGAACAGTTTTTCACAATAAAATCTATGATATAAACACCACTTTTAAAGACTTAAGAATATTGATCAATGTAGTGGCTAGCCAGGATAGAGGATGAAGCACGATTTCCTTGATAGATGAAATTAAAATCTTAATGAAACATATTTTTTGACATGGATGATGGTATTTCCTTCTGTTTATGCTTATTTGTTACGTCTTGTTTTTCTTTTCTTTTTTTTTCATTATGGGTAAGTTGATAGAGGAATCTAACAATATGTTTATACCCCCTCTCAAAAAATAAAAGATGAAAAAAGAAAATGTCATTGAAACAATTTTTTAAATGCATAAATCAGAAGGAAGGCCTGAAGAAAATATATTAAGAGAAAATTACTGAATTCTGAAGTTTATTACATAAGAAGTTATATTTATTATATACTTAAAGAATAATAATACAAGCTTTATGTTTATATATACTTTCTGTTTTACTTTGCATATAAATGTACTCATTTTGTTTGGTCATTAAATTTAGAACAATAAAAACCTTAGAAAAACAGCAAATAATAAAACATTTCCTTTCATGGCAGGGGTTACCAGACAAGGTGGATGATAGTTATTCAGGATGTTAGCAAAGCATTTGACAAAAGTTTCTTACACTCTTTTAGTTAGGTTTGGTTTGGTTGAATGGTCTGAATCTTGAACAGAGGTCACCAGTACTCCTAGGATCCCAGGGAATATGTGTTTTGTTTTGAGCATCATGATATATTGGAAGAACAGGTTCTTGAGATCAGGATAAACTTGGGCTTGAATCCTACTTCTTATACTTAACTAGTTATGTGACTATGAATTAACCTTTCTGAGCCTCTGTTTCTTCGGCTCAAAAATCAGGGTAATAATGTAGTATGCGTAGTACCTACCAATTGTAGTTGTTTTGAGAATCAAATGAGATATTTGTAAAATTTTGTTTACCTTAGTGTCATCATCTATCTTGTCTGCCTCCCAGTTTCCTGCTTAGTAAAAAGAGGATACTAATATGTGTACCTTAATGATGGTGGCATGTATGTCAAATTACATATGTGATGTCCTTTGGGAATCTTTATAATGTTATCTAAATGCCATGTGTAAATTTAAATTGTTATAGAGAAGCAGTGTGATATTGTGGTGGCTAGAGGGCTGATCTTGGAATGAGGAAGTTTTAGGTTCAAGTTCTGTTTTAAAATTGAGACAAAGAACAAATCACTGACCATTCAGTGCCTCAGCCAAACAGTAAGACTAAGATGGCAGCTATTTGCTATTTTGTTTAAATGAAGGAAAGTTTTTCTCTGGGAATTTCCTATAAGTCAGCTGCCTTAGACCCAGTACTCTTTCCCCCTCAAAAAAATCACTGTTGCTGCCACCTTGATTAGACATTTTGTCTTCCTCTTGTAATTGGAGAAATTGAACTAGATTGTATCTGCAGTGTTTCAGCACTCAAACCTGTGAACTGTGTCTGAAAATAACTGCTGTGTACATGTCAGTTCAGGTGCCTTACCTAATCCCAAATAAAAGTAAAGAATTTCTTTTGACAATATAGAAAGAACAGATGTAGCTGTCGAGTGGATGCTGGAAAGTGGCTTAAAGGCATACTTATCTTTTTTGATAGCAATATCATTATTTTTGTTAAGATTGGAAGATGTGTGAAGTTGGAGGCATTGATGGAATAATATCAAATCTTGTTAAATGAAAGGAGACTAAAAGTAGTAGCATTTCACCTAAGGGTTATTTAAAATGATAAAATAAAGATTTGACTTGGGGTGAATGCAAATCAACTTGCCATATCTGTGTGTA
The DNA here is from genome assembly GCA_023553655.1 of Myrmecobius fasciatus. Classification (NCBI taxonomy): domain Eukaryota; kingdom Metazoa; phylum Chordata; class Mammalia; order Dasyuromorphia; family Myrmecobiidae; genus Myrmecobius; species Myrmecobius fasciatus. Next base: position 511,020 of record JAJPUD010000697.1, on the reverse strand, counting down.
AAAATAGGCAAAATCTGGATTTTATCTATGCATCTCCTTAAGTGAATAAAGCATTTGCTTTTTATTCTAGCTGAAAGCTAGAGAAGCCAAGGATAAATCATTGTTTGATGTGGAGTAAGGCTGTTAATGTTAAGTCTCATTCATTTGTAGATAGTAAATAGAGATTATACTTGCCAATTTTCTTGCCTCACTAAGATATATTTTTAGCCTAACCCACTTGAATGCTTATCTTTAATGTTCCATCTATTTGTAATTTTTATCTTTTTTCTTGCTTGAGTACATAATTATTTGTTAGACTTAAAAGTTCCTCCTTGAGTGGTTTCTGCTGGACTTTTTTCTTAATGAGCGTCATTGACTAGGAGTCATAATCCCAAAGAGTTACATACATAGGAGGAATGTTTGCTGTCTATGTATATCTGTGCTGTGGATTTTTGACTTTATTTTTTCTTTTCCCCTTCCTGTGCTCTCCAGAAGGCTATAGTTAAGCACCGATGGATGAACACACACACACACACACACACACACACACACACACACACACACACAGTTATCTATAATCATACACATATGCATTCATATGCATTTATGTAAAACCATTCTAAGCTTATTTGACTAGTTTCTTTAAAGGTGAATAACAACATCCTTCATAAGTCCCAAGTCTTTCCATATTTTTTAACTTTACCAACTTGTCATGTCCTATACCACAGCAATATTCCAACCTTCTATTGACTATTTTAAATAGTCTAAAACAACATTATTTAATATGGCTGACATGTAGTTTAGTTTCTTTTGATTAAATTTATTTTAGTTTTAATTCTGAATGTATATATCTCTTATTTGAAAGGCTAGTATCAGAGAAAATTGATATATCCTTTCTCTAAGTGGTTTGTCAATGAAGAGTCCCTAATTTACAATTTGGGAATGTTTTAGGGGATTCTAGCAAATTTTTGCTTTAGTTTGGTACATAGTTTATCAGGTCTTTAGAGCCCTATTGTTTTTAAAGCATTCTAGAAATGGTTCTTAGATGTTCTGTATAAAAGCTACTAGAACCATTTGCCCTTGTTTTTCTTGTCCCTTTCACCCCAAACCTCAAGCAATCTGGATTGAGAATTTAACTAGTTCTTCTCTATTTCTAATATGTTCATTGAGTACTGTTAAGGAAGACTGTAATTTGATGTCTGTGAGATGGTATTAGCATGAAGTTTCTGAGGACAGTCAATTAACATTGCTGTTATTCTTCAGCTTCATGCCTCACAGGAAAATTGGTAGATTTTTGGATAATTTATAAAGAACTCTTTATTATATTTAATTCTAGTTTTGTAATCTCTGTATATTTAATATTTGGGATACTATTAGCCACTGATTAATCTCAAATCCTGGAGATTATGATAAACTTACTTATAAATAGCAGTGTGTCCATCTGAGTTTCTAACTTACTTGGTGTGTATCTCTCACTGATTTGACTCCATATAAGGAACGTGAAGTCTAGAGGTGAGGCAATAAAAGAAAGGGAGGGAGTGGAACCATGTTAAAGATTTCTAGGATGAACTGTTATTAGGCCTTCCTAGGTTTCAGGCTCCTAGAAACAGGAGAGGAGTAGTAATACATACTCAAGTATTGGGGCTGGACATATTTTTTTGGACTGTTTGTTGCCAGTGACATTTCTTCTTTTGGGAATCTTTTCCAGCTTGAGTCCACTTTCTTTTTCTTTTATATTCCTTGTCATTCACTTTACTTAGCTTACTGGGAGTGAAGTAGGCTTCTTTTTACTAATATCATGGTTGTATTTTGTTCTATTTCTTATTTCCTCTGTCATAGTAGTTTTCTTGCTCTTTTAGCCAAATTCCTTTAGAAAAAGAAAAGAAAAGCTGTCTTCATTGCTTCACAGTCTTCTCTTACTCCTCAATCCTTTATACTGTAGTATACCATATGTAGTATAGTATAGTCATCGCTCAGATGAAACTTTTCTCTGTAAAGTTGCCAGCAATCCCTGGAAAATCTGATGTTCTTTTTTCATGTGTCTTTTCTTTGAAATCTAACAGATTTCCCCTTTATATAATAATGCTGACCTAGGTACTTTCTCCTGATTCTCCTATCTTTTCACTCTTCAGTCTCCTTTATTAGTTCTTCATGCATATCATATTTCCTAGCTGTGGGTATATAGTCCATGCCTCTGATATCTATACAGATAACTTCTAGATTTTTTTATTAAGTGCCAATCTTTCTCTTTTTTAATCCCACTATTCTGTCCAGTAAACTTCAGTTATACATAAACACTATTTATTGGGCACTTCAGATTACATGTCCTAAAGGTACTTAAAACTCAACATATCTAAAACAGAATTCTTCCAAATTTCCCTTTTTCCCAGACTTTCCCATTTTTTTTTGAGCATTTTTTATTTTATTTGCATACATATGTGTGGGTAATTCTTCAACAATAACCCTTACATAGCTTTCTGTTACAAATTTTTCCCCCCAACTCCCCACCCCTCCCCTAGATGGCAGGATATCCACTACATGTTAATTATGTTAAAATATTGGCAAATTGAATATATGTATACATATTACTTAACAGTTTAGTTCAGTAACTCATCACTTCTTGACTAAAGTGGAACAGATTAGGTATACAATACACAATAATAAGTGTCCATAATAATCTACTGTTTGATAAAGTAAATTAATTAATGTAAAATTGTTGTTTTTATTATATTGGCTTGGTCTACCCAAAGATAATTAATATTTCTCCATTTGGTTAGGCCTGGTATTATTTGTGTGAAAAGTGTTTGTTGATTGTGTTCATATAATCTTTCAGTTTGTCTTGGCAGATAGTCTTAAGTATTTTTTATTGTCTGCAGTATTTTTGTTTGCCATTCAAATGTTTATTTTTACAGTGTTTTAATAAGATAATTTACTTCTTTAAATAGGCTTTTAAGAAATAAAATTTCATATGACATAGCTAGCAGTTCAAATTTAACTATTAACTGCATTCTTTATGAAATGCTAAAATGCTTAAAACAAACAAAACAAGGAAATACAACTGCCATCAGTAAAAGTCAATGTGTTTTAAGTGGTAAAACTTCTTGAAATTATATCCAGCTTGAGACAAAATCAAGACTGTTACATAAACCATTTTTGGATTGAACATGCAACAAGAATGACAAAATGATGACATCAATGAAAGCCCCATGGAATAGGCAGTATAAATCATTTCATATAACTTTGTAGGGATTATAGAGTTCAAAACATACATCATTTCTTTGGAAATCACAAACTATAATCAAAATAAAGTGAAAAATTCTGAATACAAATTAGTGGTATGATTTAATAAAATAAAAGTTGATGTTCCTCTCCACCTATTACCCCCAAACAATAAAAAGAAGGAAGCAATGATTCCCCAGTACCAAATTTGGATCCTAAGAAGTACTTATGTCAAACTAACCTCATTTTATTTTTCAAATAGGTTAGACTGATAATTAGGCAACAACAGATACATATGTGGGTACATACCCACATACTTGTATTTATGCATATGCCTGTATGTGTGTATCTCAGTAAGACTTAAGACAAAATATCTCAACATGTCTTTGGGGACAAAATGTAAGAATGTGGCCTAGATGATATAATACAATCATGGTTAGCTGGCTATGTCACTATTACCAAAAACTGTTGATTAACGAATCAACATCAATCAACTTCCAGGGAGGTTTCTAGTAAAATGACTTAGGATATTATCACAGAATCTGAATCATAGCATAAGACACTGTCTCCAACCTTTCTTAGTTCAATTTACTTACTTTGACTTTGACTTGGGTGAAGACAGAGGATGGTATGCTCACCAGATCCTATGGATAGGTAAGTCATCCATAGATTTGGGAGGGACATAAATTGGTAGTTGAAAAAATGATTCAAAACTATCTTCACAGACTGGATGAATGGGTTCACAAATTAAACATTCTGCAGTTATACTAGGTCTAACATAATTTCCACATTAAAAAGAACTGTCTTGTTATTTCAAATGGGATTATCTCTTGCTGCTGGCTTTGCTTGGTAAGATATAGAAAGGCTGACGATTTGTATATCTATGTTTTTGTTTTTGTTTTTGTTTTTGTTTTTTTTTAATCCTGCAAATTTGCCAAAGTTGTTCACTGTTTCAATTAGTTTTTAATTTAGGATTTTCTAAGTACACCTACAACATATCACCTGCAAAAAGTGATAATTTTGTTCCTCGTTGTCTATTTTTATTTAATTTCTTTTTCTTGTCTTACTACTATACCCAGCATTTCTTTTGTTGTTGTTCATCTTGTGTACTTGAAGAGGACTAGTGATACCATGATGTTAGGGTTAAAGCACAGTGTTTTTGACTGTGGCTGATAGAAGTTGGGAAGGCTCTACCACAGGTTGAACATAAATAGTCCACTTGAACATTTAATATATAGATATGTCTCTATACTTGTACATCTCATATTTCCTGTGCTACTGTGATTTCTGAGCACAGTGCCTCCTTTGAATGCATGCTGTGCTAGGTGGTCCTGTGCCCAGTGTCTCTCATGTCTCAACAATCAATATCAGAGTTCCTCAGAGAGGTCTTGAGAGTTGCTTTTTAATGCTTCTTCTAACCTCTGTGTGAGCATCTGGAAATTCAAACCACATGGCTGGCTCATTGAAGTTGTGCTTTCTACATTAGAGTTTGAATGCTTGGCAGTTTAGCTTGTGAGAGGGCCTCTGTGTCCAGTACCTTATCTTGCCAGATATTCTTGGGGACCTTCCTAAGACATTCCTAAGTGGTTCAGCATTTCTAATGCACATGAGTTGATTTCTAATGCACATGAGCTTTCAGATTTTCTCTATTTGCTGTAACCAATGATTCCGTTTATAAATGGTGTAATGCTGGCCAATGAAGTACCTGTGTTTTCTTGTACAACAAGTACCTTGTTAGAACAAATTAGCAAAAGCAGTAGAGAATCAATCCATACATGCATGTTGGCCTCAGAGGCTTCATCGAATGCAGAATCATATGCAAACATAAGATCATGCACCAACTTTTTTTTTTTTTTTTTTTGGCTTGTAGCCTTTTCAAGTTGAAGAATTTACCATCAGTGTGGAAACTTGACTTTAATTTCATGTTTTTCCTCATTGAAGATGTTTGATAATATGGCTGAAAACATCATGCTAAAAAGCATGGGAAGCAAGCATACAGACTTATTTTACTCCATTGGTGACTGGGAAAGCTCAAGAGCATTGCCTATAGTCTGGAATCCATACAAGCATGCTGTCATGAAATTGATATATTATGCTAATGATTTCTGGATAACCAAATTATCAGGTTCAGTAACCTGGGAATGCCTAGTTTTTTAACTGGTAGAAAGATAATTAAATAAGTCCCAGTCTTCCAGGAATTTAGCCTATGAGGAAAAAAAAGAACCAGGGTAAGATATATTTGAACAATGTGAAACAACATAATGGAAGACATATAGTTGGAGATTGTCACCCACCTCTTTTCTGAAAAGTACAATAAAAATTATGAAAATATCTGTTAAATAATTTTAAGTCTTTAAGAAGATTCAACATAATTCTTAAATGCATTTCACTTCAACTTTCTTTTCTTTAAATCCCTTGGCAAGTTGAGGGTTTTTTAAGTTCAGAAAAGAATTAAACGAGTCCATTATTTGTCTTCTACTTTAGTGTACATGTGACAAATTATTGGTTAGTTCATGAGCTTTCATAACAATCTTCAAGTCCATGGAGATGATTGAGATCACCAGTAGTGAACACTAAATCTAATCAACAAGTCTTCCTTAATAAAGATTTTCTTTTCCCTTTTCTGACTATGTGGGTACCTGATACTCCTTTGTTAGAGGCACACAAAATATACTCTTAGTTGTTGATGCAACACTCTTATAATAAATAGTTCATTTTAATCCATTATATATTCCCCAAATATTCCTCCTCTTTGGTTCTAAAGAATCTACTTTGAAAAAAAATCTCCAACATGATTCATAAAGAAATGTGTATTAAAAATGAATGCACATGTATAAACAGGAAAAAAAGAGCTCAATAACAATTAGCATAATCTCTCAGATAGTAAATTTTTTACCATTTAGGCAGAAATAATAGGGCAAGCACACACCAGGTGGTAAGAAAAAGTGATACAAGTATACTCTCAGGGTATCTCTTAAGAACTTTAGAATCAATTGTATGACATGGAAGACACTGGCACAGGATCACCTAATATGATATGCCCTCATCAGAGAAGGTGCTGTGCTCTATGAGCAAAGCAGAGTTGAGTTAGAGAAGGAAACATGAAATACACAAAATTAGAGGAAAATACCCCAAATGTTCATATGGACTGTTTGGAATGCTCTGGAATAGTTTGGACACAATCTCATATGGTCTGATTAGCCACATTTGGACTCATTGTAACTCTGTTTTAACCTACTGATGTCATTTTGATCCTCTTGGCTTATAAAACAGCAAATTACATAGGCATCAGAAAGGGAGATTGGATAAGAAAAAACATTCTTGGAACTTTATTTAGTGTGAGTTCACAAATGATGTTAACCCTAATCTTCTGCTCTAAGAGCCATTGGCTGTTCATGATAGCTCTCTTATAGGGAAGGGAAGGGAGAAACCTTAGATACCAGGGACATATGTATGGGTAGTTCCTCAGCATTGATCTTTACAAAGCTTTCCATTACAAATTTTATCCCCAGTTCGCTCCACTCCCCTAGATGGCAGGAAGTCCACTACATGTTATTAATACTTGACAAGTTGTGCAGGAAAAATCCTATCTACAAGAAAAAAAAAGAAAATCAGAGAAAAGAAACACAATGCAAGCAAACATCAATAGAGAGCATGAAAATGTTATGTTGTGGTCCATATTTCATATACCTCTCTCTGGGTGTATATGGTTTTCTTCACTGAACAGTTGGAACTGGTTTGAGACAATTCTTTGTTGGAGAGAGCCACATACATATACTTCTTACATTTGATCATAATTCAGTCCTATCTTCTCTTTCTCCTTTGTTTATCTCCATGGCAATTAATTCTTGATTCAACTCTTTATCACCCTGCTCTATCCTTTCTACTTCCTGACTCTCAGAATCTCTATCTGAACTTGAAATAGATCCTTCCTTTTATATAGATTTCATAGGACAGTCCCAGGTCTCCCACACACTAACTTTGGTCAGTTTTGTGAGGTGTATAGGTCTTGATTGAACCGTGTTCTATTTGCTTTAGTCAAGAAGAGTTCTAACTTTTTATCCAAGATAATCAATGAAGCAGTACCATTTACACTGATATAAATGCCTGAATTTTAACCTAGTACAAAAGGAATTTAGTTTAGTACCTGTCATATATAAAGCACTTAATAAATACTTTTTTTTATTTCTGGGATGATATGAAGTTTGTTCTCTTTTAAAATACCAGTTCCTAAAAGCCATGACTCTTAGCCAGTTTAATTTCCTGTCATGGAAATGTGAAGTGCTGTATCAGTGGAAATTAGCTTACTATTTTAAGCTGAATTTAGCTTTTCTTTGAGCCATATTATTTGCTTGTTCTCTTTATCCAGACAGGCATGGTACGTTGTGATACAGCAGTTGGAACACCTGATTATATATCACCTGAAGTTCTGAAGTCACAGGGTGGTGATGGCTACTATGGACGAGAGTGTGATTGGTGGTCTGTAGGTGTTTTCCTTTTTGAGATGCTGGTTGGTGAGTAAACATTTTCTCCTGATCTTCTTCCTTTTTCTCCTCCTTCAACCCAACAAAATTTTAATTTGAGAGCTTGAGTAGACAAAATTTTGGGTGTGTAAGTCAAGTTAACAGTAATTTATTAAGTTCTAGGTACTGTGCTAAGTTCTCAGGATGAAAACACAGGGAAATACCATTCCCTCCTCTCAGGGAGCTCACAGATTAATGAGGTGTAGACAACATGAAAAGAATTGTGTACAAACAAGATCTGTAGGATAAATTGGATGTGACCCCAAAAGGAAAGCCCTAACATTAAGGGAGATCAAGAAAGACTTCATGTAGAAAGTGAGATTGAGCTGGGAATTGGAGGAAAGTCAAGAGACAGAGATGAAGAGGAAGGAATTATGGGCAGGGGATGAAGAAGGAGTGACCCATGAAATATATGGAATAAGGTAATGGAATATTTTATTCAAAGAATAGCACGGAGGCCAGTAGCACTGAATTATAGAACATGTTAAAAGGCAAAGTGCAGGGGTTAAAATAAAGAAAACCAGAAAATAGTGACCAGCCATTTATGAGGAATGTTACAAAGAAGGTAGCTTTGACAGGACATGGCAACTGATTGAATATGGGGGATGAGAAAGAGATTTGAGGATGATAGCTAAGTTTTGTGTCTGGGAAGCAAGGATGGTGTTGCCCTTGACAGTAATAGGAAACTTTGGAACAGGAGTGGGTTTGGAGGAAAAGTTTTTGGATATGTTGAGTTTAAAATGTTTGTAGGACATCTATTTCAAGGTGTCTAATAGATTATTGGAGATGCAGTAATAGTTTTCAGAAGAAAGATTAGGGATAGGGGCAGCTAGGTGGCACAGTAGTTAGAGCACAAGCCCTGAAGTCAGGAGGGACCTGAGTTCAAATGTGGTCTCAGATACTTCCTAGCTGTGTGACCCTGGGCAAGTCACTTAACCCCAATTGCCTCTGCAAAAAGCAAAAAAAAAAAAAAAAAAAAGAAAAGAAAGAAAAGAAAAGAAAAGGGATAGCTAAATAAATGTGGGAGTCATCTACCTAGAGGTGATAATTGAATTAATGGGAGTTGAGATCACCAAGAGAGCTAGTACAGAGGAAAAAGTGGAGTGGTCCTAGGACATAGCTCTGGGGGGCACCCAGTGCACAAGCAGTGCAAAGATTCATTTAAAAAAAAAAAAAAAGACAGGAAGTAGCAGTAAGGTAGATAGGAGAAACCAGGAGAGAATAAGATCATGAATACCCAGAGAGGACAAAGTAGCAAAGAGAAGAGAATAATTAACTGTGTCAAAGAATGCAGAAAGTTAAGAAGGATGAGGATTGAGGAAAAGCAGTTAAGAGATCATTGTAACAGCAGAGAGCTCTTTCAGTCTCTAGATCAGAAGCCATAAGGCAAGAGATTTAAGAAGATTGAGAGAAAGGAAGTTAAGACATTATTGTGCTTTTCTGTGATGATTTTATAGCAGTTGTATCTTCAAATAAGGTAGGAGTCAGAAGGACTCTGGTAGTTCCTGTAATTAAGAAATATGGAAGATAAAGCAAAATTTTAGGAGAATTTGACTAAGTTGTATTTTGGATGTATCCTGCATTCTTGGCATGGTGGGAAATTATCTCAGGATTTATTTTCAGGGTTTAATTTGAGCAGAATGGAGTATAAAAAGGATCTCAACAGGAAGGTTTTAAATTTTCCCATAAAAGCTTTTTATGCTAAAGGTGGATTGACCAAGGAAATAGAACTATAACTGAAGTCTTTTCTGTTCTAGTGTTTCATCAAGGATATTGGTTGAAAACATTTTATTCCTCAAAGAGTCATAAGAATTTTAGGACTAGAAAGGATCTAATAGTTAGTTTACTCAAACCTACGCATTTTGAAGATGAAGAAGCAGAGACTGAACAAGTTTGAGATGCCCAAGTTGACACAGTAGCAACATTAGGCTAGAGCTTTAGGTCTCTTGATTCTCACTTCATGGTTATTTCGTTGTACCATGAGATCTTTGATATTCATTTTAATAGATAGTCAAGGCTACCAATATCAAAGATGGCATTTGACCAAGGATAGTTTCAAAATGATTGTTGAGTGCTTTTTTAGGAATAGTTAGTTTATGAAGTTTATAAAGATAGGTCAGGGCCTTAAATTAAATTGCATTTTAAATAGCTAAAATAATATAACATTTATACTTTCATACATACTTTGTTTCTTTAAATTATTGGACACCAAATGTAATTAACATCTTCTCATAGTACTGATCTTATCTAAATGTTGCTCATTCTATTTAGATTATTTGTGTAAGACATTTTTAAATTTTTTAGTCCAAGAACAACAGACTTTATTAGAAAAATGAATCTTTTTAGTATTAGGTTCAGTCTTATCAGATACATTTTAATAAGAGAAAATTTTGAGTTGGATGCATTAATGTTTCTCTTCTGATATGACCAAATCAAGATTTGAATAACTTTAAGGATATTTCTTTTTTTTTTTTTTCTCTGACCTGGAATCTCTCTCTTTTTCTCCTCGTTTTCCCCTACTTCTCTCCCCTTTCTCACATACACACACTCATTCACAGAGTAGGCAACAAGGCACCCTGAGGGAGAACTAAGAGTAAGTATGTGCCAACCTGGTCAGATTTCCACCCCATCTTGATCATCACCTCTTCTCAGACACCAGTGAAAACAGCTTAGGACCCTGAATCTAAGAGCTTTGGGAATAGCCATGCTTCCAGCCTTTTGCCCTCAGTCAATATCCTGGGAAGCAATTCCTCTGGACATACCCCTCTGAAAATCCAACAAAGAAAGTTCTTACCACCAAAATCCTTGGCATTGTCGAATGATTCACTATCAGAAACTGATAAGATCTTTATCAATGGAAATGATATTAAAGAAGAAACATTACTATCTGCTTTACTAGTATATACACTAAGTACCATGGGGATCTTTCCATATTAATTGCAGCCAAAACTTTCCATATGTGTTATCTTTGACTTCCCTAAGAGTAGAAACTGTCTTACATTTTCTATTTGTGTTTTCAGTGCTTAGCACAATGCTTCTCATATATTAAGCAGACAATAAATGCTTTATTCATTAATTTCCTTAAACACATTGGTTCTAAAAAATCTGGCTAAGGTGATGAGAGACTAAATTAGGTGGCTATATTGGTCCTACTTCTCATAATGAAAATATGATAGAACTAATACTTGAATAACACCTAACTTAGAAAACTTAGTAGAGGAGTGTACACTTTTTTTTTGCTTTTGTTTTTGTTTTGTTTTTATTTTTTTGGACTAAGATTGTTTGTAGAGAAAGGATGACCCTGGAAAAAGATTTCACCAGTAGAAATAATTGTTAATTCCATTCTCAAGGGTTTGGAATTAATAGCTAACAGAAGTAGTAGGACTTTGTTCTTGTGGTTTGAAATAACTTCTTTAGATGCAGGTTATTTTCTGATCTCTTAGTCTTCTGCCCTAAGTATGCAAGATAGATCATTTTACCTTTCTTCTCTGGACTTCAGTGTGACCCAGTCAGAGAATGGCCTACTTCATTTAAGGGCTTTATTTTTTATTTTTTGTTCTTGTTTTCTTTGTTAGTACCCTCTTTTCTTATTTAAGTGGTTCTCCCTCTTCCCTCTAATGATGCATTAGAATGAATCTAATACCCTTTTGAAAAGTTATCACTATAAACATTTTTCTTCCAGAAATTAAAAAGTATTTTTTGAAAGTAGTTATTTATTTGAAGAAAGCAGCTATCTTTCTTTTACATTTTGTTAAAAATGTAACGTTCTTTTTCAGAATTTCCCCATAATTCTACTTAGAATTGTCATATTTTATTGTATCATTTGAGTTTAGTGACAGTGATTTGTTTTTCTGAGATCAGTTGGTTTCTCACTGTTCCTCGAATTTAAGTTGCTACTTTGGACTTTTTACAAGGAGCATTCACAAGAGATTATATTATGATAACATTATATTTCTGGACCTATTGTAAGAATGACATTCTCTGGTCTCTAAAAAATTACTTAGATCCTTTCTGGGGTTTTGGAGAATGGAAGAGGAATGTGAGTATTTAGTTTAATTCAGGACTAACTGTTACCCCCAAGAATATTCAGGGTATAAGAGACTCATTGTTAAGGCCATAGAAGACTGTTAGGCTTAAAGGCGAATCCTGTTAAAATAAGCTCTAATATCATAACCTCAAAATTCAGGGAAGGAACATTAGAATAAGGACACAGAAGTTTAAGCAAGAAAGAACAAATTCTTTTCATGAGCTCATTTTTTTATTTTGGTTCTGTTAAAACTCTTGACTTAATATCGACCAGGGTTTAATTTGATCTGTTCTAATAATTAATATTCTGATTTATCTGGCATTGTATCTTTTAAATCATTTTCTACATCCATATGAGAAATAAATGAATATGAATTTTGCAGCTAACATTTGTTTGTTTCAGTATGTTTCTAATCAATTTACTTTTCTTTGTTTTCTTTGAATTTTAGGGGATACTCCATTTTATGCAGATTCACTTGTGGGAACATATAGTAAAATCATGGATCATAAAAATTCACTAAATTTTCCAGAAGATGCAGAAATATCCAAGCATGCAAAGAATCTCATATGTGCTTTCTTGACTGATAGGTAGGTATACCTTTAATTTCTCCTCAGATAAATTCTTTGAAATTTGTTATTAATGAATTGGGAATAGTCATTCCCAATTATTAGCATAAAATAATCTAGAGTACCTAATCACAATATATTAGAACTGGGAGAGACTTAAGAGGTCATCCAGTACAACTCCCTCATTTTATAAAGAAGGAAACTGAGACTCATAAAGAAGAAATTAATTTCCTTATGCCATAGGGTTGGAATGTAGGTGTTCAGTGCTTTTAAAACTTTATGTGTATATTTCATTATTAAGAGGCACTATGGTGTGCCAGATAGAGAACCTACCTTGCAGTTAAGACAATGATCTGAGTTAAGATCTGCTTTGTGACTTAAACTCACTGTAGAATTTCTGTGGTAGGTTGCTAAACCTCTGAACATCTTTTCACTTGATGCCTGGCAGTGCTTTTTGAGTTATAGGGTATAAAGCAGTTGTTAACCTCCAGTGATAGGAAGAATTTCCTTTTTAAAAAATGTCTATTCAGAGTAAATATAAAATGAGTAAATCAAGTACAAATTAATACAAAGTAATTACATTACAAGGTAGTTTAAGAAATAGGACACACTAGCACTTAGGAAGATTGTTCTTCAGTGTTATCAACCTTATACTTACCAGATTATAAGGATCAAATAAGATGATGTGCATAAAATTTATTGCAAACCTTTTTGTTTTGCAAATAGAAAGTTTGTACCAATATTTATTGCTATTATATGTTGGGCTTTGAAGATAATCTGACATTTAAAAATCATAGAGTAGCCAACATATTGGATTAGCCCTTTCTAACTGCTATTGAGGCCTGCCTTATGGGTCTACCAGACTAAAATCTCTTTTAAAAAGAATCTAAACAAATTAAGATCAGCCTTCTGAAAAACAAAATCATAGATGCATTCTGAAGAGTTTTTTTTTCCCCCTGAGGCAAATAGGCTTAAGTGACTTGCCCCAGGTCATACAACTAGGAAGTATTAAGTGTCTGAGACTAGATTTGAACTCAGATCCTCCTTTTTTTTTTTTTTCCTTTTTTGATGCGGCATTTGGGGTTAAGTGACTTGCCCAGGGCCACACAGCTAGGAAGTATTACGTGTCTGAGACTAGGTTTGAATTCAGATCCTCCTAATTTCAGGGCTGGTGCTCTATCCACTGTGCCACCTAGCTGCCCCCAAATGATCAATACTTTTGCCTACTTTAATAGGATTAATTATACCTTCTTAATTGAAGAGTTGTGTGGCAGAATGTTCCAAATTTAAAACCATTTCTGTTTGTCCTTAGAATACTTTTTAATTTACATTTGAATCTGAGACTTCATGAGCTGCAAGTTCTTTGAAGCTAAGTAATTGTTCCATGCTCTGAAAAGCTGTGGAGCAAAAATACTATTTGCTCAATTCATTCTTAGTCCTCATTTTTTATTAATAAATGCATAGCATATCCATTTAGATGAATGCCTTAAGACATTAAGGTAGAATAGTACCTTAAAAGACTACTAAAATGACAACTTTTGCTTCATGACTTTCAATTTCTCAGGCTTCAGTCTCTTCCTGTATAAAATGTAAAACTTTTTTGATTAGTTTTAAAAAGATTTTGTGATTCTGTAATGCTCAGGGAGAAATTGAGGCAGTATCACACAATGGAAATTAGGTAATGCTTTATTGATGTTAATTCAGAGTTCAGAATCCATAGCTATGGATCAGGACTGCTAGGACTCATGTCTCAAAGCACACAGTCCAGGCCAGAGACTGACAGACAGCCATGTCAGCCGACTGAATAATATAAAGTATTCAGCAGCCCTATCAAGGGACTTCATGCATTATATAAGGTTCTATAGCTCAAGGAAACAAAGAACTCATGGGAACAGCTGAGAAATATCAGGGGTTCAAAAGAAACTATCAATTCAATTCTGACAGGTAGGGAGTGAGGGATGCCTTGGCAAAGAAGACTACTAGTTTGGGTCATACAGATAAGTGGGATATTGAGGCTGGCCATCTGGAGGTTTCATAACTCCTTTGCAATGTGAGTCCAATTATTTCTGAAGGTCAGGAAGTGGGGATTCTATCTGGGACAGGGAAACTGCAACAGCAACTGAGGGAAACTGAGACAGTAACTAGGGGAAACAGACTGTGGCACAACAATTCCATGACCAAATGGGATCCTACTTGATTCAAATTGAATATAAATAGCAGTTATTTCTGCTTTGGACAGAAACCCTGAGGGTCTTCCCCTCCCAGATTCATTTATGCATTTATTTATTTAGGTTTTTTTTGGGGGGGGACACTAAGGGAAAGAGGAGATTCTTTGTCTCAGTTGCTATTTTGCCTTAATCACTGAATGGGTGTGGCCTTAAGTCCAACTCAAACCTATTGATGACCTTAGTTTAAAAAAGCTAAGGTTTCCCATTTCATCCAGGGCCATCTCCATCTATATCTTATCACTGGACTCAGATGGCTCTGGAGGGGAAAAAGAGGCAGGTGGCCTTGCACAGCCCTCCCTTACTTAAATCCAATTCACTCGCTGTCATGACATCACTTACCTTGATGCCATGGGCCTCTTTGGAGGATGAAGGACTAACCATAACAACTTTATTCCATGCCTTCATTGTCTGTCTGATGTAAGTTTTTAGATTTAAAAGGACTTTCCTGGTAACTGAATTTTAGCCCAAATCATAAGTAACTTGAAGATAAATTATAATAGAGCTAAATGAGAAGAGGAAGGAAAGAAATTTAAATATTTAATTTTAGGTTGTTAAATTTAAATTGTTAATTGTTGCTAATTGTTTAACAATTCTAGTGAAAATTTTTGAGAAATTGCGTTAGTATAATGCAGAGGAATAAACACTGCATTTAGAGTCTGAATATCTTGTAATCTTCCTCCAATTATTTATACTTTTTCTGTTGTAAGAAATTCCTCTTTCTACACCAGAATTTTCTCATTTGTAAAATGAAAACATTGGAGAAATTGACTTCTGAGGTAACTTCCAGATTTCTATATTCTTTAGTCTCCTCCTGCTCTGAAATCCTTTGAGACTCTACATTAGGATGAACTTTATAGATAATTTTTAGGTGCCATAACTGGTTAGTAAAGAAATGACCCAGCAGTTGTTTGGAGAGTGTCCTCAACTTTTGCCCCTTATATTTTTAAAAACACTGGCATTTAAAAACCTACAATCATGTATATGCAATAAAATATTTCATCAGTGCTTTTTGTAGTATCTCTGCCACTTTTATTCCTCCCTTTAACAAAGAAAATAAATTAAGCAAAATAAAATGACACTAATTTGATCTCATGCCTCACTCAGCACTTTGAATCTGTAGCCTATCACTTTTCTTTTTGCCAAGAAGGTAGTATAATTTGCAACTAGTTTCCTGAAGGGGGAAAAAAATTAGGAATTTTGACATCCTAAGTATTTATATTTTTCAGTCTCATTTTATTCAACTCTAGCCCACTTTTCTCATATAATTTTATTAAATTTAAATAAGTAACTTAATTTCTCTGAATTATAGAAATTGAAAGAATATTAACTGAATATTGGGGAAAAAACCATTAAATTTCTAATTACTGATAGATAAGCAAGCTTACCTGTTATAAACTTGTAATGATTAGTTTTTTTCCCTTAGAATACTTTCTCTTTTAGGGGGAAAGAACATTTATTTTTATTGATGCCTTTTGCTCTTAAATTAGTCATTTCTGGTTATATCCTCTTTTACTTGCCTAATAAGCTTTCCCTTATAACAGAGAAAAATATTTAAGTAAAAACAAATCTTAGTGCCTTTGCTTGTATTTAATATAGTGTACCTCCACCTGTCTATGTAATGAAGATGTTGAAGTGTTGTCTTAAAAAAAAAAATCTGATGGGAGTATGATGTTGCAGAAAACAGGATTGTAAAAGCATGTTGAGTGAGGCTTCTGTCAAGGAAAGGAATTCACTCATGAACTGCTTTGGTAGTTTTCCTCCTACTTCTGTAGTTGAAGAAATGATTAGTGGGTAGAGAATAGATACTTAAGTAGAGTTTAATACCATAAATGTGGCCAGGAATACTTCCTCCTTTCCCCCCAAATATGTGTAGGTTTTCCTATTTATATTAAGCATAACTTTGGGAATTTATTAAAAAACAACTACATGATTACAATTGAGACACTTAGGAAGAATTAAATTGTTTGCACAATTTATGCTTTTCGTATCCAGCGTTGTAGATTTTATGTATAAATAGAAGAAAGGTAGTATAAATAGAAGAAAGGTAGTCATATGTAGAATTTTCATTTTTTAATTCAGAAACCTTGGCAAAAATACTGAGAGGGTTCTTTTTTTAAGCTGAAGGGGTGGTGGATTTTTAAAAATATATCAGAAAAATTTTGAATAACTCTTGTGTGTCCTAAGCCAAAGTTCCCTTCATGTACCTCTTAGAGTTTGTCATGTGGTTTGGCAGTCTTTGCATTTATGGTTTATTTATTTATTTTTTATTTAAAAACTGTACTGTGTGCTCTCTTTCTACAACAAATTGAGAAGGAAAAATGTTTCCCTCACGTGGCATATTTACCCTTACAGCCATTTTGGTACATCGTTTAAATGCTGACAAAGTAAAATTTGTTCCTAATTTCTTTTCTGATTCTCTTTTGGGTTTAATAATTAAAGAGATACCAGATTATTGCTGAAAGAAGTCTATCTTTATTTGAATACTTCCAGAGACTTCCTCCCTTTTCATAATGTAACTTTGAATCAATTGGTATGTTTAGGGAGGTGCGACTTGGGAGAAATGGAGTAGAAGAAATCAAACAGCACTCTTTCTTTAAAAGTGATCAGTGGAATTGGGATAATATAAGAGAAAGTAAGTATTTCAATTAAAATGTGTCATGCCATCATTTGAAAATTCTTAAGAGGATAATCTATTTGAATTAATAAGGGTATTCATTTCTCAGTTAGTTAAGAGATGTCTGTGTATACTTTTTCTGTACAGCATTTTCCATAACTAAATGTAATATTTTTCTACTGTTTCAATGTTATTAGAATTATAACTATAATTTATAATTTATATATTTATAATCCATAATATCAGTTTATAACATCAAAAAGTTTTTAAATGTGTCTAGTTTAAGGAATCATGAAAATTTTATTATCAGATAGGGAACATAGGCAATTAAAATGAAATTAAATAAGATACTGGAATAGTATTTATTGAAAAGAGCCTCCTGTGTGATAAACACTGCTAAGTACAATGAATTTATTTTAACTTAATTCATATTTTATATAATTTTTTACATATAAAAAATTATGTAGAAATAAAAAATATTATTTTTCTACTTCAGACTAATTTTTTAAAAAATCTTGGCAGTTGTAAAAATATTGTATGTTAACTATTTGCTTCAGAAAAGAGATGTTTTTATGTGATGTCAAACCTTTCTTAATGTTTATGCAAAATTAATTTATCACTTTTACAGCAGATTTTTACCCTAAAAAAAGTGCTTCTTTAATGCTATTATCCTAAAGTGATAAACACATGATAAAAAAAAAAATATTGATTTAGCAGTTTAAGGTTACAGTTGGAGTATTTATCAAAATTAGATCATTCCCATTTTTTAATCTCAGGTAAAAATCAGTTTACTGATATCTCTCTTGGTTCCTCATGTTTAAAGTAGATCTGATATTTTTCTTTTAAATGTAAATTCATAATAGAAAATATACAATTAAAATGTATATATTATGTGATATTTCCAAATCTGTAAAAAAAAATGCTTCCTTTTACATTTTGACAAGGAATAAAATCAGTATTTTGTTTTTTCCTTAAAGCTGCAGCTCCAGTAGTACCTGAACTCAGCAGTGACATAGATAGCAGCAATTTTGATGACATTGAAGATGATAAAGGAGATGTGGAAACCTTTCCAATTCCTAAAGCCTTTGTGGGAAATCAACTGCCTTTTATAGGTTTTACCTATTATAGCGAAAATTTGTATGTGATTCATTGAAAATAGTGTTTTCTTTAACTTACTAAAATTTCAAATGTGCAGCAGATTTATTTTAGTTTATATTGTTTGGATTTAGAATGTGAAACAATTATTTTTATAATGTTGAAATGTGCTTTGTTAATATTTTTAAGCCTAGAAATGTCTAACATGATATGTAATCTGAAGTCTTATGACCTTATTCTACACAACTTAAACAAAATAGTTTTGTTCACTTGGTTTTATTTGCTTTATGAGTCATTCATTTAACAAGTATATAGAAAATGCAAGACGACTAGATAAGTCTGGAGCATATAAAGACAAATGGTAGACCCTGGCCTCTTGGAGCTTCAGATTGAGTAGGTGAAATAAGACAAGTGAACAAGTAATCATAAGAATATGTTCTTAATGCAGTGTGGTCAGAAATTAGGTTAGAACCAGAGTAGAGGGATTCTTCAATGGAGAAGTTGGCATTTGAATTAGGCCTTTGAAGTATGAATAGGACTTAGAGGAAATGATATTCTAGGTCAAAAGAATATTATGAAGAGAAATGTAAAGACCTTAGAACATCTGCAGAAATTCAGGTAGAGTGCAGAGTGAGAAAAGGGGAAGTTTTGAAGAGCTAAGATAGAAAAAGCATGTTGATAACTAGCTCATGAAAGTTAGGGTGGTAGGCCTGTAATTTGGCAGGTAGTGTGGGAAGTCCCTTACATTTTTTCAATATAGAATTAATGTGTTCTTTAGGAAGATTATTTTGGCAGTGTTATGTAGGATAGAGTAGGTAAGGAGTATTCTTTTCCTTTATCATATGGAATGATTGAAATTAGATCATCAGAAGTCAATAAGTGTCTACTTTGACCAAAGTGCTTAGCTTTGACCATAAAGAATGCATTCCTGCTCAATGACTGAAAAATAAATAAATTAGAAATTCAGATTCTAGAAAATTAAGTGGATGATAAGCAAATAGATGACATTAGTGTAGACCAGGGTTCCTTAAACTTTTTTCCACTTGCAACTTGAGAAATTTTTGATTCCAACTATATAAGTATGTAAAATAAGTATACAGATCAAACATTTGCTGATAATAAATCATAATTTCACGACTCCCACATTCATTTAGCAGTTTAGGAGGCTTTGATATAGACCATGTTCCATTTTGTTTGGCAGTAAAGAAATAAAAGATAATTTTTTGGAATAATCAGTAAATATTTTTTAAGCACTTACTATGTGCCAGTACTATGCTAAGGACTAGGGATACAAAAAAGCAAAAGTTTTTGCCCTCAAGGAACAAGTAATCTGATGGGAGAGAGCCCAAACACATAAATGTGTATAAACTAAATATATACTAGATAAGTGGAAATAATTGAGAGAGGCACTGGAATTAAGAGAAATTGGGAAAGGTTTTATATAGAAGATGGGGCCTTCTAGAAAAAGGCTTCCTATAGATTTTTTTTCCAACTTTTCGTTGATACTTAAAGGAAGCCAGTGGGCTGAAATGAAGAGGAAGAGCATTCTATTCCTGGGGGACAATCAGGGAAAGTACTGAGAGGTGGAGGGTCTTGTTTGTGAAACAGCAAGGAGATCAGTATAAATTGGATGAAAGAGTATGCTGCAGATAGTAATGTTTAAGAAGTCTGGAAAGGTAGGAGGAAGGCTAGGTTATTAAGGGCTTTGGATGCCAAACAGTATTTTGTATTTGATGGTGGAGTCAGTAGGGAGTCACTTAGAGTTAATTGAATAGTAGAGGTGATAATGATCATTCCTAGGTTTTAGGGGAATTACTTTGGTGGCCAAATAGAAGATGAGTGGGGGAAAATTTGAGATTGGAAGACCCTTCTGCTGTATGAAAGATAATCCGTGAAGCTGTGTCTCCAAGAGATAGGAATCAAGTGGATTTTGGAGAGAGAGAGAGAAGTTGAAGGAGTTACCAATATTTTGCCTGATTTTTGTTAGCTATATAACTTTAGCCTAGTCATTTAATCTTATATGCCTCAGGCAACTTCCTAGAACTTATCTACCACTTAAGTGATTGTGATCTGCTGGTTGTTTATCTGCCTGTTGTAGGAGGGAGTTCCTTACTCATATCATAAACACTTCATACTTTTAATACCTTGTAAGTTCTTTGGGGGCAGGGGCAGTTCCCATTTTTATTATTCCTGAAATCTAGAATTGTGGTTGGAAAATAGTAGGGACCTTGTAAAATGTTTGTTGATTGATCTACTAGTAATGTGATCAAGTATAAGGTGGTATAGTTAAAAGATTCATCTTCCTGAGTTCAAATCTAGCCTCATATACTTACTTGTTGTATGATCCATGGCAAGTCCTTTAATCCTGTTTGCTTCAGTTTCCTCTTCTGTAAAATGATCTGGAGAAGGAAATGGCAAACTACTTTAGTATATTTGCCAAGAAAACACGAACTGTGGTCATGAAGAATTAGAAATGACTAGAAAATGACAACACAAAAAATGCTTTAGAAATATAACTTCAGTAGTATGTGGAGAATAGATTGCATAGAACAAACTATATAAGTGAAACTAATTTGGGAGGGTATTGAAATAGCCCAAATGAGAGAGAAAGAGTTCTGAATCAGAATCCTTAAGTGAGTAGAGAGGAGACAGTTGTAAGAGATTTTAAGGAAAGGGGGAATCCTCTAAAGTTGATAACTATTGCCTAGGTAGTGAGTGAAGATGAACGAGTATAGAGGATGACTTCTAGGTGAGTCATGGTGGTGCTATAAAAGAAACAACAGTCACAAAGAGGGACAGAATTAAGGGGGTAGTAGTTGAGTTCTGTTTTGAATACAATGAATTTGAGATGCCTCCATAACATCAGTCAGCAAATCAATACTCCTTAAATGCTTGATATATGCCAAGAAATGTGTTAAACATCATGAATACAGAAACAAAAATGAAATTGTCTAATTTCAAAGCATACATTCTAATGAGGAAGCCACCTTATATGTCTAACTATGTGCAGAATATTTACAGAAAATAAATAAAAGAAAATAATGGAAAAGTTGCACTATTAGTTTTGGGTTGAATGAGGCTTCATGAAGAAAGTGGCACTTGAACTATGTCTAGAAGGAAACTAAAGTGTCCAAGAGGTAAAGAGGAGGAGGAAGTGTATTCAAGGCCCAGGTTGAAGCCACTGCAAAGTATGGAAGTGGGAAATGGAAGATGGTGCTTCAGGTATTGAGAGAAGCTGGTGGTCAAGTAAAGAGATCAAGGAGGATAAAGATTGATGAAATGCTATTAGGTGTGGTAATTAAGAAATTGACAACATCCTGGTAGTAGTTAAATTATGGGGAACTTAACTTGTCTTTTTAAAAAACTTTCAGGTTGTTAGGTGATGCTCCTTCTTCCTGCACAGAAAATGATTCAGTACAATCAAGGAAAAATGAGGTCAGTATGTTTTAAAGTATTAACTCTATAAATTACATTTTACTAGTATTTGCATGAAAGGAAACTCCCTCATTACTGCCTGTAAAACATTTGCTTCTTAACTGCTAAATGGTTGGGATAGGGGCAGAGGCAATTGTCATAGTTTCTATTCCCTCTCCTACCCCCACAGCATTGACATAATTTTTTTATTGAACTTTCCAACAGCAAAAGCACTTCAAAATAATTCCATATTTATGATAATTACTTTTTTAAATAAATTTAAGGCTTTTTATTTTCAAAACATAGTTTTCACCTTTCATCCTTGCAAAATCTTGTGTTCCAATTTTTTTTCTTCTTCCTTTCCCCTCACCTCCTTCCTTAGAAAGCAATTGCACATGTTTAACATATTGGATTACTTCCTTAGATGACAAATAATCCAGTATATGTTAAACATGTGCAATTCTTGTATACATATTTCCACAATTATATGATGATTACTTTTGAGAAAATAATTTGCTTATAGTTAGTCATTCTGTAGATAGTGAATTCATGGAAAATTGTATTATGTGCAATTATAATAGTTTTCTCTAGTGCCTTTAAGGTTTGAAAGATGATTTATATAGATTATCTCATTTGATTCTCACAATAATACTATGAGGTCAGTGCTATCATCAACCTTTTATAGATGAGCAAGCTTAGAGAAATTAAGTGACTTACTCAGGGTCACATAAGATGTATCTGTGTCAAGATGTCAAATTAGGCCTTGCTGACTCCAAGTCACCAAACTACCCAACAAATAAGAATAAGTCTAGGATAAAATAATAAATAATATTAAAATATTTTTATATTTACTCATTAGTCATTAGAAATTTATAATTCCTTTTTCCCTGTCCCTCAACCCTACTCTTCTCAACCATCTCTCCCCCAGTTCTCTAAGTAAATCATGTATGGTCTCTTCATGATGTAGAAATGATCCTAAGTTCCCTAAAGCTAAATAAACTTAACTTCTAACATGTTCCAATAAATTTTAAAATATGGGACTTCATAATATACTTTAAGTTTGTTTTTCAAGAACATGCCTGCCTAATTTTGGAGAGGCTCCTCATTAGGTTGACTTTGAAAGAATTCTATAGAAGGTTTGCCATGTGAGTTAATAAAGGGAATGAAATTACAGATCCTTGAAGTTGGAATCAATTTAAAAATACATAATAATCTTCAAATACCTTAAATGTGAAGCAATATTTAGTGAGAATTTTGTTGATAAATAGCCTGGTTCAGTGAAACTATTTAATAATAGCAATAATAATAATAGTTAACATTTATCTAGCACTTAGTATGTTTTAGGCACTGTGCTAAGTGTTGTACAAATACTACTAAATTGTCCCAACAACTGTGGGAGGTTGGTGCATAGTTAACTCCATTTTACAGTTAAAATTGCTGAGGCAAGCAGGTGGAGTGACTTGCCCAAGGTAGTATAACTCTGAATTTGAACTCGAACCTCAGCACTTTATCCCCTGAGGCCACTTTGCTATAAATAAACATGGGGGTGGGGGAATGTTTCTGTGTGTGTGTGTTTAAAGTATAAAAATTTCTAAATAGCTACCCATTAAGTATTGTTTTACTCAGTATCACAACTATTCATGAGATAGTAATTACAGTAGAAATGTATCAATATATAAGTGATGCATAGTATACCACAATGATGTGTCTAAGAGATTTTAATGTAACATCTAAAAATAGTAAGAACATCTAAAAATTTCATTATTTGGAAGGTTATAATAGGTATTCCTATCAATCAGCAAGCATTTATTAAGCATTATTTTATACTCTAGGTATTTTGCTTGATGCTGAGATACAAGTATATAACATGAAATAAACTCTACTTAGGAGTAGATGGCAAGGATAACTACTAAAACATCTATAGTTGATAACCCTTGATCTCTTTTGGGCAATTCTGCAGTGGGTGTAGGTCTAGAGTCAGGAGGACTCTTTTTCCTTCGTTCAAATCTGGCTTCAGACACTAGTTCTGTGACTCTGGGCGAGTCATTTAACCTTTAGTGCCTCAGTTCTTCATCTGTAAAGTGAGCTGGAGAGGGAAGTGGCACATCTACTCTGGTATCTTTGCCAAGAAAACCCCAAAACAATGAGATCTTTCAGTTAAATGTTAAGTGCATACTGGACATATTTTGTAATTTTTATTTGTCATTTTTTGATTTTAATAGCTATGAATTCAATAGTAAACACTTAAGTGTCTACGTTGTGTCAAGCACTGTGTTTAAGCATTAGGGAGTATAAATAAGGAAAAGAATGACAATCTGAGTTCTCAAGGGGCTTGCAATCTAATGGAGGGAAACAGTAGTATAATAGGAAGGTGAAGGAGTGAGGGGATATGATGTTCATGGAATGAAACCCTCTAAAAGCAACTGTTGAAAAATGAATTGGCCAGAAATTCTGAACCTTTAATAAAGGGAAACCTTGGAAGACTTTTTTACTTACCTTTCAGCTCTTCAATTAGATAAAAAGGCAACTGAGGTTACAAAGGTGGTGTTCATACTAAGTTAAAAGCAATGAAGATTTGCTAATGACTTTATCCTAGGGGAAAGTGATATTATTGGAGTCCAAACAGAGCAACTGGTGAGAGATGGAACATATTGCATGTGTTTTATAGTTACTCAGATCAAATCCCAAGCTTTAAAAATAAACAAAATAGGGGGCAGCTAGGTGGCTCAGTGAATAGAGCACCAGCCTTGAAGTCAGGAGGACCTGAGTTCAAATCTCATCTCAGACATTTAACACTTCCTAGCTGGGTGACCCTGGGCAAGTCACTTAACCCCAATTGCCTCAGAAGAAAAGAAAGAAAGAAAAAAAATATTCTTCAAAAAATTCTTACATTTCTCTTATTTGAACACACTTATTATCTACCTTCCCTCCTCCCACTCTCTCTCCATTGAATATTAACATAATACTTTGTTTTATTGTCATTTTCCTACTGCCACAGGAAACTGTAGCTTTTAATGTTCAGATTTTTAAAAACTATGGCCAGTATTAGAACTAATACACCATGTATCATTTTGAAAAGATGATTAAGAAGTATCTTTAGAAAATGTTTTATTTTACAGCTAGGTGGCTCAGTGGATAAAGCACCAGCCCTGAAGTCAGGAGGGATGGGGTTCAAATCTGGTCTCAGACACTTAACACTTCCTAGCTGTGTTATCCACACTTAACCCAATTTGCCTCAGGCCCCCCCCCAAAAAAGAAAGAAAATGTTTTATTTTAAATGTAGTTTCTTTTATAAGAGAATTTTAACACAAATGATACTCTTGCCTTTGACCTTAAAAATTAATGATCAAAAAAAAAATAATGATCATAGTTTAATTTATTACATGTCTTTTATCTTTCTGTATGACCAGGAATTATATTTGCACTTTATTTTTTTCCTAGCAATCTGTACAGATTCAAAAAAAACTATATTTATTAGAAGAACACCTCAAAAATGAGATACAAGCCAAAGACGACCTGGACCAGAAGTGCAAGTATGTTTTTTAAATAACTAAACTAATTTTTGTGGGTAAAAGAGATTTTTTAAAATAATGATATGAATGTAAGAAATGTTATTCAGTCTTTATTGTTTTATTTTTATTTCTTTTAAAATTATTTAGATTGGTTAGCACTCGACTAGAGAAGATAACAAAAGAACTGGAAGAAGAGGTAATTCTTTATCCAATTGGCTTTTAAAATGTTTTCTTTTAAAATATTTTCCACCTTATTTGCCTGTAATAAAAATGTCGAGTTGCATCATACATCATGGGATATAGCAATTACTGCCTTAGTAGCACCTATTTGTAGGACAGGACCAATTCACCTTATAGAATATTATGGGAGCTCCTTAGGCAAATATAATAATAGTTTAATGGTGAAATAAGTTACAATAAAATGTCTCTTGTAGTAAATAGAATGTTACTGCCTTTGTCATTTAGTTATATCTGTAGCTATTAAATAACACATTAAAGTCTTTCTAGTTAGTTTCTTTGACTAAAGGTTTATGATAATTTCAGGTAACCTCAAGAAAGAATGTAGAATCTACATTAAGACAATTAGAAAGAGAGAAGGCTCTTCTTCAGCACAAAAATACAGAATACCAGCGGAAGGCAGAACATGAAGCAGACAAAAAACGGAATCTGGAAAACGATGGTTTGTGATATAGCCTAATAAATGTGAAATAATTTATTGAAATTAAGTTAAATTTAATATTACTCTGCCATCAGTAAAAATTTAGAGTGATATATTTTCCCACTGAAACATCTGTTTATTTCAGTTAACAGTTTGAAAGATCAGCTTGAAGATTTGAAAAAAAGAAATCAAAACTCTCAAATATCTAATGAACAAGTCAATCAGCTCCAAAGACAAGTAAGCTATCATGAATTCATGATAATATTAAATTGAAATGTATTGATTCCACAAATATTTATATTTATTTAAGGTGTCCTGTGCCCTGGAAGATAAAACAATGAATAACATGATCCTTAACCTCACGGATGTTAAAATCTATTAGAGAAGATGAATCGTGTATAAAAACTATTATACAGCATAATAAATTTGAGAGATATTTTGGAAACTGAAAATAAGTCGTCCTATTATAGCAGAAGCCTGTGAAAGGTAGTAATGGAACAGATGACTGGAAAGCTGGGCTGTTACCAGATTTTTTATGAATACCTTTAACTGTAGGCTAAAGAGTGTATAACTTATAGGAAGTAGAAGTTTGTGTTCAATAAAACGATATGATCAAGATAAAATTATTTTGCCAGTGATTTATATGGTGAATTGAAGTAGAAAGTAACTGAGAGTAAAGAACTTAGGCTGTTTTGATTAAGATGAGCCTAATGTCAGTTTAATATATGTCTGTTGTCTGAGGAGCAATCTAAATGTATTCAGAAATATTTATCACAAGATTGATTTAAGGATGCCAGTATAATGAGCTTTTCAGCCATAGTAACTCAGAAAGATTGTCTACCAAGCTGTGCTGGAATTTTTATCTTCTTGGATAGAGGTGTACCTATGCTAAGTCAAGTCACAGGTTTTTGATATAAAATTAATTATTTATTTTACATGTGTTTGTTGTTTTTTAAATCCCTAGCAAAATGCTTTCCAGTTTTTTCTTTAATTTAGAATCTTTTTTTTTTCTTCTTTTTTTGCATTGGAAATTATGTGTTTTTGTTTCATTAATCAACAGTTGGATGAAGCCAATTCTTTGCTGAGAACAGAGTCTGATACTGCAGCCAGGTTACGGAAAAACCAGACAGAAAGTTCAAAACAAATTCAACAGTTGGAATCTAATAATAGGGAGCTACAAGACAAAAATTGCATGCTAGAGAATGCTAAACTGAAACTTGAAAAGGACTTCATCAATCTTCAGTCAGCTCTAGAATCTGAACGGAGAGATAGAACCCATGGATCTGAGATGATTAATGATTTACAAGGTATTATGATGTAAAGATTAAGGTATATTGAATTAAAATATAATGATTCAAGTTTTATTGACAGTTTTAGATAATAAATCTTTTTGTCCAATTTTTAAAGTAATTTTTCCTTAAATGGCTATTTGCATAAAATTTAGAAATTGTGCCTTATTCAAGGTATTCCAGAAGGAAAATTTAGTTCTTTGGTAGTTTGAAGTGTTTTTAATAGCTTATAAAGCATATCTATTTCAATCAAAAGCTCTGTTCTTAAAGTTTCAGTATTCACATTCTGTGAGTACATATACTTACATCTATTTATATATTACCTATAGTAAGTTTTTTAAATAATAAATTACATATATAATATTTTATTTTCTCAAAAATGGATGTTACCTCATGAGATCCTTTAAATACATTTTTTCCCTTTTTAGGTAGAATATCTGGTTTGGAAGAAGATATTAAAAATGGTAAAATTTCATTAGCAAAAATGGAGTTAGAGAAGAGACAACTACAGGAGAGATTTACAGATTTAGAAAAGGTAAATGTTAAAATAGAATAAATTTTATATTTTATGAAATCTTTTAAGATTTGAGATAGATGACATTATGGACGTTTTAAAATCAGATGTAGTGAAGAAGATGAAAGTGAAGGATGTTTGCCCCAAGTATAGAGAAATAGGTAGCTGATTATATTACATGATAATTCAGTCAGGCAAATGGTTGGGGTATCACCTGTTATAATTATATTGCTCAGGCAACCTCTACAGTTATTAGAATTCCTCCGAAATAAAGAATTTCACGGGGAATGGAAATTGAAAGTGTTATAAGGGATAATTTTGTTTTGATGAGAGGAACCTATGCAAAACTTTAAATATTTGTCAAGTTTAGATCATAAGGTTTAAAGCTGAAAGGGACTTGATATCCCTTCATTTTATATAGGAGAAAATTGAGACTTAGATTAAATAACTTTCCCATAGTCACACAAATTAAGCACCAGAACGAGCACGAATTTATTTGGATCCTGTAACTCATAGTTAGTGTTTCTTGCCCACACGAATAAGTGAAAGTACAGCTCTTTTGTAGGAGGGAGGAGATATTTTTATAAGATAAAGGAAATAAAACATCTAGATTTATAACTTTTCTCATTATTTACAAATTGCTCTTTAAAGTAACATTCTGATTGAGAATTCAGAAGCCTAAGAGTGTTTAGGAGAGATCCTTATTCCTCTATGTTCCTGTTTTGTTTGGATAATTCACTGAACTTCTGGGTCTTGATTTTATCGTTTGCAACATGAAGATGATAATACATATCCTTCTTACTTCTCAGTGTTGTTGGGAAATCAGATAAGATGATTTTTATGGAAAAATTCCAAAAATGTTAACTACTCTGATGCAAGGTGTTATTGGTGTGGAATTATAACTTATTATTTCAAGTGATAAAACATGACAAAGAAATCATACCTGCCATATATAGCAGTTGGATAGTTCAACTTATATTTTGTTCTGCCTTAAATCCAGTTTACTTTTTCCTTACCCTGCCACTGCCTCCCAGAAAAATATCCTCTTTCAGAAAGTGTTTATAGATTGTAGGTCCATGAACTATATCAAATAAGATATTTGTAAAGTACTTCACACAGTGTCTGCTATGTAGCAGGCACTTAATAAATGCTTATTCTCTTCTCTTCCTTCCCATTAATTTTTCATTTAGAGTGTTCATTTGTAATGTTCTTTAATAGGAGAAAAGTAATATGGAAATAGACATGACATACAAACTGAAAGTTATACAACAAAGCTTGGAACAGGAGGAAGCAGAACATAAAGCTACAAAAGCACGGTTAGCAGATAAAAATAAGATATATGAATCTATTGAGGAGGCTAAGTCTGAAGCTATGAAGGGTATGTATTTTACTTCACAATGCCTTCTAACTTTACTTAGAAGAAAAGAAAAAAATTAACTTTTGTGATCTGAAGATAATTTCTGCATTTTATAACAGTATACTAGAAATTTACATGCTGAAACATCTATGTACCACAACTTTTTTTTCCTTTTTAAAATGTGTTTTCATATTGAATCTGTCTTGGATTGTTTGCAATCTAGAGGAGGAGGGAGATGGAGAAAAAGGAATAAAAATTAGGAGCACAAGATTTTGCAAGGGTGAATGTTAAAAACTATTTGCATGAATTTTGAAAAATAAAAAGCTACCTGCCATTTAGGGGAGGGGGGTGGAGGGAAGGAGGGAAAAATTTGCAACAAAAAGCTTTGCAAGGGTCAGTGTTGAAAAATTACCCATGCATATGTTATACAAATAAAAAGCCTTAATTAAAAAAATTAAATTAAGTTAAGAGGGTTAAAAAAAAGCTATATGAAAAAAGGAAAAATTTTAAAATAAATATTTAAGATGTAAAAAATGTATATAATTTGAAAAACAAACATCTAGATCTTTAGCTCTTAAAGAGAGTTTAAGTTTTAATGATTTCTTAGTATTCATCTGTCACAAAGATAGATTTATAGAATGTGAATTGCTAGACAGTAAACTATATTTTACATTCATTGATAATATCAGACGAAATTAATTTCTTTATTAAGACCTGACTGAGATAAGAGAGGCAACAAGCCCCAGTATGTTAAATAAGCCAGAATTTTGACGACAAAAAAGTGAGCATTGAGAAAACATTTTCAGAATGACTGGATAATACATCCTCTCCAATTATATGTATTTACATTTGGATTTAATAAACTCAGTGTCTTTTGTGTATGTAAGCAAAAATAATTTGCATTTAAAGCTTTAAAACCTGGATATTTAGAAATGAGAGGTGGATTGGCATATATCACCATTTTGGCTTTAATATTGAATTTTATCATAATGGAACTATTTAATTCAAATGAATGTAGCTGTCCAAGAAAGAAGTGGTTATGCCTTCCCTAAATAGCAGCTAGGCATGATAAAAGGAAAGATTCCTAATTAATATCTCCTATAAACTTGTGCATTGTCGTGATTAGATGTCTTCAGATCAGGTTTTCTGTAGAGGAATGGAAGTGATGTGTTTGGATTTCTATGTATACATCTAGAGTAGAATGCTCAAGGTTAGAGAAATGCTCCTTAATCCATCCTCATTTTGAATCATGAATCAGATGAGGTACAGTTCTTTCCTCTAATGCTACCAAAAACAAACATATAATTTTAGTTAAGTAGGAACTATGTTGTTTAAAGTAGTCTCATTTCATATTATAGCACACATATAAGATCAATGTGATTATAATTGTGTGTAGACAAATTGTAGTTAGGATAAACACCAAAAGATAATCTCATTGTTAATGCTTCTATGCAAGCCACAAAAGGTTTTTAGGATAAAATAATTTTTGAGTAGAAGGGAAAAGGTCTTTGTGAAAATATGTAATAGAAATTATTAACAAGCATAGGGGTTTTTTAACACCAAAAATGGGGGGAGGACGGTTGGAAGTTACCAGCAAATGGCTTCTACTTTTTTCCTAGCAATTGGAGGTGTAAAAATTTTGGAAACGTATTTAAAGAATTATTTAAATCATCTTAGGAAATTATAGTGTTAGACAAAAAGAATTCTCAGTGACTTGTTCCTACTAAATTGAATGATTATTGAAATAAAGCAAAACTTATATGATTTCAGATTACATAAACTAGATCGATGAAAATTTTAAATATTTGGAAATTGAATAGACAAATAGGAATACCTTTTGAAAAGTGGACATTAATACTTTTCAGATTATTGCCTTTTATGTAAAATTTTTCATTAAGTTAAAATCCAAATCTCTGTGCTGGGTATGGTGCTGCATGTGTGTAGTCTCTGCTACAGGGAGAGTGAGATTAACAGATCTATAGATCTGTTACAGAGCTATAATGAGATAATAAGCCAGTTGATTGTCTGTACTTGATAAAGTGGCCATCAGGAACAGGGATCCAGCAGGTTGGCTAGGGAGAAGAAAATTAAGAACCATCCCCAGCGAGAAATAGAACTCAAGCTTTGAACAGCCCCTATAATGCAAGCCTAGATGAATTAGGGAAGTCTATCCTTTCTTCTCCTCCCCCACCCTCTTTTTAGATTCTTTTTAGTACCCTTCCATTTTGTTCAAATTGATTCATTATTCTAACAGTTTCTTCTCTTTTCTTCTCCTTCCCATGCTCCAATAGAAATGGAGAAGAAACTCCTAGAGGAAAGAACTTTAAAACAAAAGGTGGAAAACCTTCTCTTGGAAGCTGAAAAAAGATGTTCATTGTTAGACTGTGATCTCAAACAGTCTCAACAGAAAGTCAATGAACTCTTGAAACAGAAGGACAAACTAAATGAGGATGTAAGAAGGATTTTAATAAATGTTGAATGTTAAAATTATTTATAAATTTGAAATAATCCCTTTTTGATTGTATATGCTTCACAATTGTATGATAGTGTATTGTGATATAATACTATACATCTATTTCTAAAGTTATAGACTATGTTGAGAATCTACATGGTAGAATAAAGGGCAAGTAGGACAGAAGATCTAGGTTTACATTTTGCCTTGCTTATTAGCCCTGTTTGCCAAGTCAGTATAACCATATGCTACTTACCTAATGTGATTATTATTTAAAAAGTACTTTGTAAGCCTGAAAGGACTCTTTAAATATCATTACTTATTATTATTATTATTATCATTATTATTTTCAGTTTCTTTTTAAATTAACAATTGACTATAAGACCTTTCATTTTGGGAAGGAAAACTTTTCCCCAAAATTCTCTTAAATATAAAAATAATTTTAACATTGAATGTATAATTAAGAAGTATCTAACAGGAAAATCTTTGTTCTTTGTCATGTGTCATCTTTATTTAGTAAGGAAATTACTCATATTTATCTAATATATCAAGGTGGGAAAATATGTTTTTTAGGTTAGGAATTTGACCTTAAAAATAGAACAAGAAACACAAAAGCGCTGCCTCACACAAAATGACCTGAAGATGCAAACACAACAAGTCAATACACTGAAAATGTCTGAAAAACAAATGAAACAAGAAAATAATCATCTTATGGAAATCAAAATGAGTCTGGAAAAGCAAAATATTGAACTTCGAAAGTAAGTAAACTTTGACACTTCTTAAACATCCATTCATGGATTGTCCTTAATCAAATACATGGTACTTTGGTAGAACTAGTAGGAAGAAGGATTGTTGTGATTTTAGAATAGTTTATGACATTCATTCAAATGGGCCAAATTTGAAAACTCTTTTTATATAGTTTTTACAAAAATGGACAGAAATTTAGTATCTGGATTCCTTAGAATTTTCAATGTACTATATAAATTGGAATAATAAAAAACAGGTTAATTGCATTTGACTCAACAGTAATCAGCTCTAGTAGATTTTTATTTTCAAAATAAAGATGTGTGATTTCAATAATTTTTTACTAAAATAAAAATGAATAAAGTGGTTTGTCAGTTTCAGTTGAAGGAAATTTCACTAATCAATGGTGATTGCTCATTTTGATTCTTTAGGTTTTTAAAGTAATGAAAAAGCACATGTGTTATTTTAAAATTTAATAGAGAAAAATTCAGTGCTTATTCTAAATTACATTTAGAAGGTCTCATTACTTTTCATTAATACTTTAATTGTGTGTTTGTGTGTATATATAGCTTTTTTTTTTTTATTAGACTTTGGAGTTTATCAGTGAAGTAAGTATTGGGTGAGGAATGTCTTTTGCCAATGTATGCACCTTTTCTGTGAAACTTAAAATCTTAAAGTTACCTGAGGCACTAAGAAGTGAGTGATTAAACATGTGGCAGAAAAGAAGTTGAACCTAGGTCTTTTTCAACCTATAGCTGACTCATTGACCACCACTTCACACTGCCTTTGCAAGTAGTATTGCCAGGTTATGGATGAGGAAGCTGAGTTTCTCTAAAGTAACTTGGCTACTGAATGGCAGAATTGACACTCTGTATAATGTTAGGATCTGCACTTTTTCATCAGAGCAAAAGTTGAGTGAATGACTGCATCATTTCCTTCTAGCTTTTCATTTAGATGTTTAAAATTACATTATTAGATTGTAGTTTATCCTTTGCATGATTAGTCTTCTGTGAGATGCTACCACTAATTACTTGTGAGACGCAAGTCAATTCATTTCACCTCTCTAGATCTATTTCATTCTAAAATGAGAGAGTTGAGCTAGATAATCTCTCCTATGATCATATTGTTATGCATTGTCAGTATATGTATTATTGAATAAAGATAATCTGAATTTATGAATTAATGTTGTAATAGAGAACGGCAAGATGCAGATGGACAAATGAAAGAACTCCAAGATCAGCTTGAAGCAGAACAATATTTCTCAGTAAGTACCAAATATTGAAAAGCTATCTCATATTTTTGATTGATAGGACTTTTTACGCTTTCTATGAAGCTGGAGGATTCAGTGTTTGGTTTTGGGGCTTTTTTTTAGCCTATGGAATAAGTTGTTCCCATAGATTTAAGTTCAAAAATTTTTACCAGACCAAATTTTATTTTATATAGCTTATTATTCCCCATAAGTTAAGGGGGGGAATCACTGTCACTAATATAGGAATTAGGTTTTTTTCCCCTTATTAAAAATCAATTGTTTGATTTTATTATCATTCACTAAGGTGAATGTACCAACTTTGAGGTGTGACTACATCTGAAATTCTCAGGGACGTTTCAAAGAGGTTTCTGTTACAGAGATTAGTATGGTCAGGAAGGTCATTACACGAAGAGGAAAAACCAGTGATTTAGACCAAAATTTTTCCTATTAATGGTATAGTTGTATCACAGACACATATCACCCAATTAATTTTTCTTATTAAATATACATTTCTTCATTATGAAAATGAATTCTTTATGCTATCCAAAGTTCAGCTTTTGTTTGAATAAGTATTTAATTCAGAAATCATAAAAACAGTATTTTAGAATTGTAAAGAAATTGAATTGTGGAAGAATTTCAAAGAAAAAGAATTGGAAGAAATTCAAAAGTCAGTCCAATCCATATCTGAACAAGAATTCCTTCTGCACCAATTATAACAAGCAGTCATCTAGTCTTCACTTCAAGATTTTCTAGTTACAGAGAACTCATTGATTTCAGATTTTAACAGATTTTACTTTTGGACAGTTGTTTTCCCTAATATCAAGCCACAATGTGCTCCTGCAACTTGCGCTTATTGTTTCTAATTCTACACTTTAGTACTTCAGAACATTTCTACTAGACGAGACCCATCTAACTTCTTCCATTCTGAGTCAAATATTCAGAAATATAAATAGCCTATTAGTCCACCAAAACTTTTTTGCTATAATCTTTGGATCATGTGACGTAGGTATCTCCTACCTAAGGGACAATTTGCTGAAATCCTAGCTCTATAGAACATTTCTAGGGTACCATTAGAAAAGTACCATTAGCCAGTTATTGTTTTTCAACCATAGGGAGACCAGGGGCATCTTGAATCATCCTAAAAATAGAAGGCTTTTAAGTCCTATCCTTTGTGATGATAATGATGATTTTTTACATTTTGTTCTTATATTTTGAAATTTAGACTCTCTATAAAACACAAGTTCGAGAGCTTAAAGAAGAATGTCAAGAAAAGACCAAGCTTTGCAAAGAAATGCAGCAGAAGAGCCAGGAATTACAGGATGAAAGGTGAGGGTTTTAAATTCTGTTCTCCATCAAGACAAGGAGCAGCACAAAAGAACAAGGGCAAAGCTGAATTCATAGTCACTCAGCAAGCATTTATTACACACCTGCTATGTGCCAGGCACTGGACTAGGTAGAAACAAAATATATGTTTCTGTTACATTGCTATATCTCTAAAAATACAGGGACTCCTTGGCTGCACAGCTTGAGATCACCTTGACAAAAGCTGATTCAGAACAGCTAGCTCGTTCTATTGCTGAAGAACAGTATTCTGATTTGGAAAAAGAGAAGATCATGAAAGAGCTGGAAATTAAAGAGATGATGGCTCGACACAAACAAGAACTTGCAGAGAAAGATGCTACAATAGCATCTGTAAGTAAATTATTTCTCTTAAAAATTTTAATTTAGTAAACTTGATGTTATTCCATGATGAATCTTTTCCAGAGAAATGATAAAAACCTTAAAATTCTAAGCAAATATTACTTAATTCTTAACTCTCTCATTATTATTTTATAATTCAAGAAAAATTTCAGGAAGAACATGAACAAATACAGTGAAGTTGCAGAGGAATCTGGCAGTGATCTAATCTAAGAGTAGGACACTTATCTTGGAATCAGAGACCTAAATTTGAAACTAATTTTGATATTTATTTTTGGTGTCAGATTTACTTCCCTTATCTTTAAAATAGGACTACAATATATATTGTCTCCCTTAAAAAAAAAAAAGGCAGGGAGGAAAGCATTATGTAAATCACAAAGTATTATATAAGCAAGCTATATTCTTTTTATGTTTTTTTCTTCAAAAGCACATTTTGAAGGAACCTTCAACTTAGTTTGGGAATGTTAGAAAAAACTAAGCAAAACTTAAGTACTTTATATAAGTAGATCAAAATTTTTTTCTCCATCCATTCTTAGAGTATTGGTGTTTCCAGAATAAGAATAAAAACAAATTATTTCATTAAAGCAGTGTTAGTAATTAATGTTCAGTGAAATTTAGAATTCAAACCATTGAATTCTTCTCAGTTATGTTCATTTACTGTACTTTGTTCTGCTTGCAAAGTGGAAACATTTCCATGTGTACAACTTTGTTTTTT
The DNA here is from genome assembly GCA_023553655.1 of Myrmecobius fasciatus. NCBI lineage: Eukaryota > Metazoa > Chordata > Mammalia > Dasyuromorphia > Myrmecobiidae > Myrmecobius > Myrmecobius fasciatus. The sequence continues at coordinate 475,167 of JAJPUD010000697.1, read as the reverse complement.
GTTTTGTTTTGTTTTTAACATTATTACTGCTAAATCACATTGTTGTAAATGTGTTTGACACTATATTACAAAAGAGAGAAGCTTTGATATGTCATTCTTATTAAAGCTGTAAGGAAGAGGCATAGATGGAGAAGGATGAAAGATTAAGGTATAAAATGTTTTTGTTGTGGAGCAGCTAGGTGATACCTTGAAGTCAGGAGGACCTGAGTTCAAATTTGGCCTCAGACACTTAACACTTCCTATCTGTGTGACTCTGGGCAAGTCACTTAACCCCAATTGCCTCAGCAAAAAAAAAAAAAAAAGTTTTTATTTGCTCAGTTGTTTTCGATTGTGTCTAACCTCCTGTTCTACATGTGACATATAACTAATAAGATATTTTTAGAAAATAGCAAATTATTATAAGAGAAAATTTACACACACAATCTGAATAGTGCTAGACTTAAAATATATAAAAACAAATTTTTATTTGGAACCCTAAAGGTTTAAGATTATGGTTCTCAAATACTTAATATTTTTTCAAGCCTCTTCTGAGATCCCCCAAAATGATCTTACTCATATGGTTGCTATTTCTCTCCTCCTCCAAGAAGCCTACTTGAAATCAGAAATCACATAATTTTATTTCCAAAACCTGTACAATTTTGAGATCAGAGGAATCTTTTTTAGATTACAACATGTATTTCAGTGAGAAAAATAATTTGAGTAGTATCATTTTCATTGGAAAACAAATTGAGAGGTAAAAATGAGTTTCCAGAAGATAATATCAAAGGAGGAATAGAAGTGACAAATTAAAATTTAAAAAGTTTTAGCAGTTAATTAGAATTTAAGGCATTTTTATTTATTTATTTATTTTTCATTTTCTAGCTTGAGGAGGCTAATAGGACACTAACTACTGATGTGGCTAATCTTGCAAATGAGAAAGAAGAACTGAATAATAAAGTTAAGGAAGTCCAAGAGCGTATGTATTGATCAAAAATAAAATATGTTTTTATTCTGCTTAAGAGTTTATTTTAAATAAAATTTTTATAAGCAAACTGAATTTTTTTTTTAAATTTCAGAAATCTCAAGATTGAAAGATGAAGAAACAAATATATCAGTTATTAAAACACAGTTTGAGAAACAACTATTAAATGAAAGAACACTGAAAACTCAGGTAAGTGAAATAGAAAATTAAGTATATTCTGGATGTGTTTATCCATTTTATGTTAATTTTAGATGAAACTTTTATAACAAGCATATTTTTATGAGCTTTTAATTAATAAAGGCTCAGTGTGGTTTATTTCCAATGTGTTACTTATGACATAGTTGTACTTAAAATGACCAAAGAATAAGGGGATCTTATTTGAAAAGTTGTAAATAGTATTTTGTGCTTATTATGTGATATAGAGGATGTTACAAGTTTTTGTATCATGGATAGTGGTCCATATGGAAAACAGTAGGCAGTAAACAGTTATACATTTTGTCCCTTCTAGGCTGTGAATAAACTGGCTGAGATTATGAATCGAAAAGAACCTCCCAGGCGTGGTGCTGACACAGATGTGAGAAGGAAAGAGAAGGAGAACAGAAAGCTACATATGGAACTAAAATCAGAACGTGAAAAATTAACTCAACAAATGATCAAATATCAGAAAGAATTAAATGAAATGCAAGCTGTAAGAATTGTTTTTTGGGAAATTTTCTTGGTGGTTGGATAGCAAGTTTTTATATATTTTATTTTTCATTGCTAATCTGTTTCAGAAAACATTGCTTCAAGAATAAGTAAACTAATTTGATGAGTTATATGTCACATGTAGGGCAGTAAGTTATAGCAAATAGAATGCTGAGTTCAGATCTCACTCCCTTCCTTTTCTCCATTTACTTGCTCTAAGACACTGACCAAGTCACTTAACCTGTGTGCTTGCAGGTATTGTCTACTTAAGTTATGGACAAGTTGTTACTTTATATTGATAGAGTGAGTCTATGCATGCATAATGCAGGCACACACACTCTTCTTTTTGCATGTATCATATGTAACTTTAAGCAAAAATGTATTATTATTTTTTTAACAGCAAATAGCTGAAGAAAGCCAAATTCGAATTGAACTGCAAATGACACTGGACAGTAAAGACAGTGATATTGAACAGCTTCGATCACAACTCCAGGCCTTACATATTGGCCTGGATAGTTCCAGTATAGGCAGTGGACCAGGAGAAGCTGAGGCAGATGATGGGTTCCCAGGTACAGGTTTGTTTTCAGCACTTATTTTTATAAAAAGACTTCTGGCCCAAAATCAAAATCATATAATTGATTATCTCAAGGTTTGTGATGCCTTTTTTTTTCCCAGATAGGTGTCAGTACCAGGAAATTTATATATGGGTAAACATATTTTGGTTCTATTATTTTCCATCATTTAATTTTTTTAATATTTCTGCTAATATATTTTAAAAAGGAAAACTAATTTACTTTCACTTTTATTTTAATAATTTGTAAAATGTATTAACTAATTTTTTAAAAGCTGTTCAATGTTTGATTTTTATGTTAACTTTTTTTTTTCACTTTTCCTTTCTTTTATATTGGGTATTTAGTCCATATTTCTCAGAATACATGCACAGAATCTATGTCTTTCACCTATCAACGTTCTTCTACCTCTCTCAATATTGCTACTAAGCCTTCCAGTTCTCACATGCTTCTCGACTCTGATTCTGACTCAGAGGAAGAATCCTTATCTTGTGCACCCCTTTCTTCGGAACCTGATAGTGCAGGTGACATCCTGAAAACCATTTCACTTATGGATTGTTTTTTCTCCTCTTCTAACTTCATTCCTTTTGAAACATTTTCATAACATTATATCCACTAACTATTATAGACTTTCATTAGAAGTACTAAAAATGCTACATGCACAAAGAATTATTATCTAAATATTTTTCTAACCTATTAATCATAAAATAGATTTTAAAACTCAATTCCTTTTCCAACTGCTACCATGCAGAAAGTGGATTGTCTTGATTTTGCAAGAGAAATAGGAAAATGGCATGGCTTCAAAGCTCCTGGAATTTCTCTGCTATGAGTTATTTTCAGACAAATGAATATGAATGTTAATGTTTGATCTCAGTTTAAAGATACAGAAATTTTTTTTTTCATTTTGTGATTAATACATGCACACAATAAGCATGTTCAGTACTTATACCTTCAGCATAGTGGGACTGGATACTCTGAGGGAAATGAAAGAATTACTATGTGGTCTGTGCACTAAAAGAGCTTACAACCTTAGTGGGAAGAAGATGGGTAAACATTTCAGTGTTTTAACAGGGATTTATATTCCTGTGTATAATCTTATGTAAATAAGACATATGGATCATAGGTCTTGGTAGGTTTATGAGTTTGCTCTGGTAGGGGGAAAAAACATTTCTCACTCAAAGACTTTAATCCTTTGATCATCAGCCTTTCTCAGTTTAGCTGTGCTGATCCTTAGATAAAAGACAAATTCCATCACTAGGCTGTATTGGAAACCTTTCTAGTTTGGTAGATAGAACTTCCTAAAACTTATATTCTGCTGTCATAACTTTTATGAACCCAGGATCTCTATCAGATATGTAAGACATTGAAATAGTATTTGAGTGGAGGAGGGCGTAAACACATAAAATATGTGTGTATATACACATGATCCAAGGCAGTATGTGATAGAGTACAAAATTATATAGCTGTTCAGTTTTAGTTTCAATTTTTCATTTTTCAATTTTAATGAAAATTGCCAAGTGAAATAACTGCAATGAAATGCATTTGTTCCTTTCATTTTCTCCAAATAGTTTATCCTCATTCCTTACTGAGATAATCAATATAAAACATTTAGAAAAAAAATATTATTTAATCCTAAAATTATAAGGTTATCTGGTATCGCAGTCTCTTGTTTCAGTAAGTGATGAGGTCTAAATAATACCAGTATTGATTTTTATGATAGTATTTCCTTTTAAAACTTTATTTGGGTTCTATATTTTATAAAATACTAATGTCATTTCTCATTTTAAAAAAACTATGAATGAATGGCATCTTTGGAAATACAGATTAAACCTAATGAATTACAAGAAATTATTCAAGTTTTGCTATTGGAATAGAATGTTGTCATATATTAAATATTATTTAAAATAAGGCTTTCAATTTGATTTATAATGAGATTTTTGATCTATGTTGTAGCAGTATTTGATTTGTAATTTATAACTTCCTTTTTTTATTTTCATGTAAACATTCTAAAAGTCTAGTGTTTTTCAGCCTTTTATTCATAAATGTTTTAGTTTTTAAAGGTCCATTATCTTCAATGGAAAGATCTATTATGATTAAAATTAAGTATTTCCAACATAATAGTTATCTTTTCTCCCTACATAATAGCATTTTATTTTTTCCAATTACATATAAAGATAGTCTTCAACATTCATTTTTGATATTTTGAGTTCCAAATTTTTTTCTCCCTTCCTCAATTTCCTCCCTCCCCAAGACAAGCTATTTGATATGGGTTATAAATGTACAGTCATTTTAGAAATATTTCATATTAGTCACATTGTGAAAGAAAAACCAAAACAAAAGGGAAAAACCCACAAGAGGAAGAAAAAAAAAAAGTAAAAATAGTATTCTTCAGTCTGCATTTGTCTTCATAGTTTTCCCTCTGAATTAAGATGGCATTTTCCATCCAAAGTCTATTAGAATTATCTGGGGATCACTGTAGTTACTAAGAACTAAATCTATCACAGTTGATCATTACATTATCTTGCTATTATGTACAGTGTTTTCCTGGTTTTGCTCACTTTCATTCAGCATCAGTTAATATTAGACTTTTCAGGTTTTTTTGAAATCAGCTGCTCATCGTTTTTTATAGAACAGTAGTATTCCATTACATTCTAATATCACAATTTATTCCATCATTCCCTAACTGAAGCACATTCATTCAATTTCTAGTTTTCTTGCTATCACAAAAAGAGTTGTTGCTATAAACATTTTTGCACATGTAGATTCTTTTCCCTATTTTATGATCTCTTTGGGATATAGACCTAGTAGAGTAACTGCTGGATCACTGGATATGCACAGTTTTATAGCCGTTCTTCAAGTATAGATCCAAATTGCTCTCCAGAATGGTTGGATCAGTTCACAACTCCACCAGCAATGCAGTTAGTGTGCCAGTTTTCCCACATCCTGTTCAACATTTTTCATTATCTTTTCCTGTCATCTTAACGAATTTGATAGCTATGAGGTAGTGCCCCAGTTGTTTTAGTTTGTATTTCTTTTATCAATAGTGATTTAGAACATTTTTTATATGACGGCTTTAATTTCTTCATCTGACGATTGTGTTATGTGCCTTAACCATTTATCAATTGAAAAATGACTTACATTCTTATACATTTGAGTCAGTTCTCTATATTTTAGAAATGAGTCCTGTTTCAGAAACAATGGCTGTAAACATCATTTCCCAACTTTCTGCCTCCTCTCTAGTCTTGGCTGCATTGGTTTGTTTTTGTAAAACGTTTTAAATTTAATCAAAATTATCCATTTTGTATTTTAAAGCATTCCCTATTTCTTATTTTGTCATAAATTCCTCTTTTCTCTACAGATTTGACAGGTAAACTATCCCTTGCTCTCCTAAATTGCTATTCCTTTTTATGTCTAAATTATGAACCTATTTCGATGTTACCTTGGTATAAGGTGTGAGATTGTGGTCCATACCATTTTTAAGTTTTCTTAGCAATTTTTTTCACATAATGAGCTCTTATTACACAAGCTGTAGTTTTTAGAATTGTTAAATAGTAAATTAGATTACTATAATCACTGGCTATTATGCCTTATGTACCTAGTGATACACCACTCTCTTTCTTTCTTTTTTTTTTTTTTACTTTTTGCTGAGGCAATTGAGGTTAAGTGACTTGCCCAGGGTCATACAGCTGTGGAATGTTAAGTGTCTGAGACCTGATTTGAACTCAGGTCCTCCTGACTTCAGGGCTGGTGCTCTATCCACTGCGCCACCTAGCTGCCCCTACACCACTCTATTTCTTAGCCAGTACCAATGGTTTTTGATGACTGCTGCTTTATAATACCCTTTGCATTTTTTCTCCTTTGATTTCCTTGACATTCTTGACCTTTTGTTCTCTCAGATGAATTTTGTTATAATTTTTTTTTAACTCTATAAAATAACTTTTTGGCAGTTTGATTGTTATGGTCTGAATAAGTAGATTAATTTAGGTAGAATTGTCATTTTCATTATATTACCTTGGCTTACCCATGAGGAATTGATATTTTTTCAATTGTTTAGATGATATTTTAATAGCATTTTGTTTTTCCAAATACATGCAAAGATAATTTTCAACATTCATCTTTGGAAAACCTTGTGTTCCAAATTTTTCACCCTCTCCTCCTTCCCAAGATAGCAAACAATCCAATATAGATTAAACATGCAATTCTTCTAAACATATTTCCATATTCATCATGCTGCACAAGAAAAATAAGTATTTCTTAAGGAGATGTGCCATCAAAATATGATTGGCGTTACTAGTTTGCTAATGCTTTCCAATATCACAAATGCATTTTTAGACAAGTTCCACAGGACTTTTTGGCTGAGTTAAAAGAACTATATGAGGCAAGTCTTTTCATTGTAATGCTCCTTTTGAAATAATTTCATTTGCTTGTATCAACTATAATATTTATGGATTGTAAAAAACTGTGATGATAAACGTTAATGAACAGATTGATCTTGTTTCATAACTAGATGGAAATTCTGAATCAATAAAACCTAGAAAATATTTGATATTTGATTTATCATTCTTTGCTTGTCTGCAGAATCAAGATTAGAGGGATGGCTTTCATTGCCCGTACGAAACAATACTAAGAAGTTTGGATGGGTTAAAAAGGTAATTTAGTACTATATGGTTAGAAATTTTAGCATTGTTTTCCTAGAAATAGTTTATTGGCCTCTGGTGCATTTATTGTAATCTTTGAGTCTTCCTTTAATTATGATCCTTTTTTTGGTCCAGACTTTGGAAAGTATTTATGCATATATGTATATATATATGTATATATATATATATATATGTGTGTGTGTGTGTGTGTGTGTGTGTGTGTGTATATATGTATATATATATATATATATATATATGAGCTGCTAATTACAAAAAATAACTTTGTTGATTAGCAAAATGCATTTGTAGCAAATGAGATTGTACAGTGACTGCTGCAGAAAAGGACCATTGAACATAGCAAATTAGCTTAAATCCTTCTTAATTAGAAAATCATTGAACAAAACCCTCAGTATGGCACTTAAATGGGCTTTTCTTAGCAGTGGAAAAATAGATTCATTGGAAGAACAAAGAAATAGAATGTTAGCAAAAGTAACTTTAGTTTTTCTTCACTTTAGATTATGTGATAGCAGTATGGTAGTTTTGTTAAACATGTAAATCTAGTATCATTGGTATATTCAGTAGCCTTGATTGAACTTAATACTCTGCAAACAACACTGCTAATTAAGTCAATTTCAGATAGAAAGCATATCTGAAAAACTATTACTTTAAATAAAACATGTTTTACCAAAGTCCTTTCAGGTCTATCCCATTCTTTTTTATTTTGTGTGCTGTCGTTGATTTTTATTGCTGTAAAATATGCTCACAAAAAAGAGCAATTGAAAGACTACAATAATGTGAATCTTAATTTTCTGCTGTTTTTCTCTTAACAGTATGTAATTGTAAGCAGCAAGAAAATTCTTTTCTATGATAGTGAACAAGATAAAGAACAGTCTAATCCTTACATGGTGTTAGATATAGAGTAAGTATTTTAAATACAGGATTGTTGATAAATATATGTTTTCTTACTTTAAATATTAAATTAAGATGGCATTATTTGAGTAGTTGATATGTTTTTTCCTATTCCTTAAACAAATTGATGCCAGCATCACATTTGGAATGTGGTATTATATTCTGTAGAATGTAGCAATTTTATATATATATATATATATATATATATATATATATGTCTTGGAGACACTTATTTAAACAAGTGATAGTACATGGTTTAAAGTTATTCATTTTATTTATTTCCTTTATTAGTCCGTTAGGCTTTACCCAATTGTTTTTTTAAATTAAGATTCATTTTTTTTTGAGTTTTTAAAGAATATATTTTATTTGGAGCTAAATTATGAATTACAAATTACTAAGTGGAGTATAGAAATTTAAAATTTAAGAAAAGAATTTCTAAAAATCTCAAGCAATGTTGTGTAAATTATGTGAGGTACTACATATTCTAATCTTGTGCCCTGTATGAAGTTAATTTTTTTTTTAAATTTTATTTTTTTAATTTTATTTGCATAACATGTGTGGGTAATTCTTCAACAATAACCCTTACATAGCTTTCCGTTACAAATTTTTCCCCCAACTCCCCACCCCTCCCCTAGATGGCAGGATATCCACTACATGTTAATTATGTTAAAATATTGGTAAATTGAATATATGTATACATATTTCCAAACTTGTCATTGTTGTGCAAGAAAAATCTTGTCTACACAAACGATATATCAGATAAAGGAAACACAATGTAAGCAAACATCAATCAAGGAGTATGAGAATGTTATGTTGTGGTCCACATTTCACATCCCTCTCTCTGGGTGTATATGGCTTTCTTCAGTGAACAATTGGAAGTGGTTTGAAACATTTCATTGTTGAAGAGAGCCATGTCCATCAGAATTGATCGTCATATAGTACTGTTGTTGCCGTGTATAATGATCTCCTGGTTCTGCTCATTTCACTCAGCATCAGTTCTGTATGAAGTTAATTTGATATCTCTTTTGAAATAATAATTGACATAATTTTATCCTTTTCTGATATTTTATTTCTTTGCTTAACATCTATTATAGCAAGTTGTTTCATGTACGGCCAGTCACACAGACAGATGTTTATAGAGCTGATTCCAAAGAGATTCCAAGGATATTCCAGGTAACATGTGGCCTTTTTTACCCTTTCCTCTTTGAAATAAACCATACAAGATGCCTGTAATCAATCTTTTTCATTGTCACGGTTTTTCCTGCTTCCTACTTAGAGTTTGTGAGCCATCTTTAGAGATGTTCTTAGGTCCTTCACACTAGTAGGATCTGCTAATCACTGACGACAGATTTTAAAACTTTTGTCTTTTTCATACTCTGCTGTAAAAGAACTTAGTGATTTTTATCTCTTTTAAGAACATAGCAGGGCAGCTAGATGGCTCAGTGAATAGAGCCTCGACCCTGGAGTCAAAAGTTCAATCCAACCTCAGACATGTAATACCTTCCTAGCTGTGTAACCTTGAGCAAATCACTTAATCCTAATTGCTTCTTCCTCCAAACCCCCCTGTTGAATATTACCTATTCAATTGTCAGTTTTTTGTTATTTTTCTTAGTTTATCAATAGTTTTATTTTTACCTAAACCCAAATATTGATCATTCCCCCAAAGTTAAAGACTTTTGGTAAGTGGAAATAGTGAGTTATTTAGAGGTTTTTATTGAAATACAGTTATCTAATAGTGAAATTTCTAAAACATAGCTTTTATTAATTAATTAATTAATCCAAAAGGAAAGACAAGGGGAAAATTGGGAGTTTCTAAAGTAAAAAGACTTTGATTTTCTTTTATTGAGGTTTGAACAGGTTAAAGATTGATTTTTTTTTAAAAAAAATATAATGATCTTCCCTCCCCCTGAGTAACATTTACTATATGACAAAATCACATTTTGACTTCAAATTGTAATCTTATTCCATACTTTATATCGATATAACTTTTACTTGGCCTGTCCAAATGTGACTTTTTTATTAAATGTGTAGATTTTATCTGGAAATGAGATGTGGTTCTCTCTTGATATATACAGATTCTGTATGCTAATGAAGGGGAAAGCAAAAAAGAACAAGAATTTCCCGTGGAACCAGTTGGAGAGAAGTCAAACTGCATCTGCCACAAAGGACATGAATTTATTCCCACTCTTTATCATTTCCCAACCAACTGTGAAGCCTGTATGAAGCCACTTTGGCACATGTTTAAACCTCCACCTGCTCTTGAGTGCCGCCGCTGCCATATCAAATGCCATAAAGACCACATGGACAAAAAGGAGGAAATCATAGCACCTTGCAAAGGTAAATAATGAAATTAAATATTCCCATACTAGATATCTCTAAGAAACAAATTATGTTCCACAGAAACTTATCTTATCAATAGGTTTTTAAACGAGAATGTGGATAAACATATCCATTTACTCTATATTTATTATGGAGAATATTTACTATCTTTAGAGTGGCATTTTAGGCTTTAAGGGAGATAGAAAGTTAAAAATAATCTCTCATAGAGACTAGTAAGGGGATAAGGCTTCAAAATAACTACTATATTGCATCCTAAGTGAATTTAAAAAGTACAAAATAGTATTATGTGATATAACACCCCAGCCCCACCCCAGTGAAGGCTGTTTCTTCACTAAGTGGATTAGAGAGCTACAGAATAGTGGCTTGTGATTCCTTTTCTTCTCTCAATTCCCTCTTCCCTCTATCCCATGAGTGAAAGCTGTTGCTGCCCACAAAAAAGGAAATTACATTTAGGCTTACAGTTAAGTTGTAAAGGATGATTAAAAATTCAACAGGAAGTAGAAGGAAAGTTTTCCAGGGATAGACACCAGCATAAACAAAGTCATTCATGAAGATTGGAGATCATAGTGTATTTAAGGAGAGGGGAATGCAGAAAATAGTTCAGTTTGACTAGAGCATAAAGAGAATGACTGGGAGTGGGGGTACAGTTATAGGGTAGAGTAGGAAAAAGAGGGTAAGTAATGAAAGGGTATTATACTATATATCATATATAGGGCTTTAAATACTAGGGAAAGGCACTTCAACTGTGTCCACCAGACAGTTTTTTAAAAATGATAATAACAATGATTTTTTAATTAGTGGGATAAAATGATCAGATTTATGCATAAAAAAACTTTCATGGCAGTAATGTGAAAAATATTTTAGGAAGGAGAGAATAGAGAACCTCCTATTAAATTATTAGAGCGAATCTTATGTGGGAAAGGCATGTACTGATCATGATTAAAAATGCTAAGTTATTGTTTGAAATATTTCATTTCAGTATATTATGACATTTCATCGGCAAAGAATCTGCTGTTATTAGCTAATTCTACAGAGGACCAGCAGAAGTGGGTTAGTCGGTTAATAAAAAAGATACCTAAGAAACCTCCAGCACCAGATCCTTTTGCTCGATCATCTCCTAGAACTTCTATGAAGGTACAGCCTAACCAATCTATAAGACGGCCAAGTCGACAGCTTCCTCCAAGCAAACCAAGGTAAATTTTTCAACAACATCCAAACTAATTTTCTCAATTCAATTAATGGAATTTTATATATTGCCATTATTAAAATTATCCTACCACATCCCTTTTTTCATCTTGTGTTCAGAATTCTAATGAAATTTTGAATTTCAAATACTGGAAATTTGTCAGCTTTATTTTTACCTACATTGACATGTATAAACATGCTATATGTTTACTTAAATTGCAGTCTTATATATTCAAATATATTTATATGGTAAAAATGTGAACAGAAGCAGGGTTTATTGGTCAAGTGTTTTGGTCAAGTCTTACAATTTGATGGTAACATTGTTGAAGAAAATTTACAAATACATTAGGCTTTTTAGAAAGAGAGATCCATTTAATAATCAGTGAGGTATTGATGAATTTAGATCACTGGTACTTTTTGAGCTTTATAATATCATATATAAGTATCATCATCTATTATCACTAAGGAAGTTAGTATCCTAAAGGAACCAGTTCATCAAATTGATATCAAGCTCAAATATAGATTATACAATAGAGTTCCTAATTTAAATATAATAGAACATTATACATGAATTAATATCCTGAGGTTGCCAAATAAATAATAGCACACAAGAAAAGCCATGTAACTTTTTAGGACAGTTCTATCTCAACAAAGTTTCCAGGGGCAGCAGCATTGAGAACTGATTATCGTGTCAACACAAACTATGCTTTTTTCCCCTGTTCTCGTAGGTATGAATGCTTTTCAGGAAGAAAAAAAACTACAAAAACTATATAATACTGAAATTTTTTAATTTTTTTTTTTTTTTTTAGTTCTGGCCCTCCCCTTCGAATTATTCTTCATTGATTTTTTTTTGTACATTTTGTCATAACAGTAAGTAATAGGGATCTTTTTATAGTGTTGCATGTAGATTAAAACTAATCATCAAAACTCACCCGTAAAATTAATAGATAACTGATGAAAATTTCTTAAAATAAAAAGATATTTCATTTAAAATTCTTCAGATCTTTAAAAAAATTTTATTTTGGATTTTATAGAATTTATATTCTTTATTCTTTTTTATTTTTATTCTTATAAGATCTTAGTCTGTATCACTTTAATTCATATTTCTATTTGTAGGTAATCTCACATAATCTCCAAGTATAAGGACACATTTATTAGAGAATAAACTTCATTTGAAACATAGATGAAGATAACGTGGAGACAAAGGAGTTCTGTCTTCAAAGCTTTTGAGAGCTTTAAGCGTTAGGAAGTTGTGAGGTATTTTTGTATGGTCCTAGTTAGGTAGCCCAGCTAAGGATGAATGCCCATCAGTCAGTAGGTTGACCAGTTGGTGATTATTACTTTGACCATGGCAAGCCATGAAAAAAACCAAATAGTTCTCCATAGTATATGTGTACTCTTCTCCCCAAACCCCTTCTTCTGTAGTAACAGAGTGGTAGAAAAGTGGGCAGAGGGGGCTAAGAATAATTTAGTATAATATCTATAAATATCAGCTTAGCTATTAGTTCCTCCTACATGTCAAGTCCTTATCCAGTGACCATTTTGTATTGATGGAGAAACTGAAAATAACAGTATTTACACTCACTTAATAAATAACAAGAAGGGCATTGAAGCTAAATGGAATGATGATTCAAAGATTCTCCTTCAGGAGGAAAAGCATAATTTTAATGATTTTGTGTCAGAAGTCAATAGGAAACACCATTTTATAGAACATTTGGTCACCTTATATAATGTAGTGTATGTGGTAAAGACAACATGGAAATAATTACATAAGAAGTTTTATGAAGATTTAAAATAAAGTTCTTCAATTTAAATCAGTGTATACCTTGATATTTAGTAATTTCAGTGCAAAGGTGGAAATAGGTGACTGAAGGTATGTTCACATACGGTTGGAGAAAAATAATTTTTGTTTGTTCAGTTGTTTTTCAGTCATGTCTGACTCTTTATGACCCCTTTTGGAGGTTTTATTGGCTAAGATATTGGAATTGTTTGCCATTTCCTATTGCAGTGTGTTTCCATTTTAAAGATAAATAAACTGAGGCAAAAAGTGTTAAGTGACTTCTCCAGGATCACATAGCTCATAAGTGGTTTGAGGTCAGATTTGAATTAAGGTCTTCCCTGACTCCAGGCCTAACACTGGTGTCACAATCTAAAGACTTGTAATAATGATTTTTGGGGGGGAGAGATTAGAGGGGAAGAAAACCAGTATTAGACAAAAGTAACATAAAAATGAAATCGATCATATTTATTCAAAGTGATTATTATATAAGAAATTCTTATTGGTGTTATTTATGAATCAAGTTTATATATTACATATATAGATATATCGTTGGACCATCAGCTAATTAGAACAAGGATCAAAGTTAATACAAAACTAGAAATATTAATAAAAATGAGAATAAAATATATTACATTAACCACTCTTCAGTGCAAAAAATTGGGAAATGGAAGAAGAAAAGAATATCATTATCAATATTTTATAGTGAATGTCACACAGAAGTTAACTATCATAAGTCAGTAGTTTTAACAAAGAGACAAGAAGAGAGGAAAAATTACCTTAGGCATCAAACTCTTGCCTTCTCAAATAAAAAAAGATGGGATCGAGAGTAAGAGTGGTGCAAGATTATGAACAATATTGCCTAATGGAACTGCAAGATGCAGTTCAGAATGGGAGAAATAAGTTTAAAGAAAATTTGGAGATTCACTAAGCAAGTATTTAATTTAAATTAAATTAAATTAAAATTTAAAGGTATTTAAGGAAGTAGGACAATAGAAAAAAAAAAACACCATGAACAATAGCAACAGAGATTTTTGTAACAAGCTTTTTATCAAGTATGATGAATTACCACAATCAGATTCTAATATCACATTCCCAGATGTGCTTATATAAGAACTGGAAATAGACTAAAGAAAATTAAAATAGGAAAAGTAGTACTAGGTGAACTATCCATGAAGAAATGCATGCTGTCATTGACAATTTTGAGGGTATTTAGTGTTCAAGTCTCAAAATATTTAAAAGCAGGAAAAATTCAAAACATAGGGGGGGAAAGCCACCTCTGACCACTGTACAATAAGAAACCACAAGTAACCATAGACCTATGCAAAATTGAGACTATGGAACACATCTTAAGGATGTTCTTGACTTTAAGTATTAGGAAAATCAAGCAGGCTTTCATATTCAGTATGCTATTAGCAGATCATACCTTTACCATCTTACGGTTGATGGAAAGATGTAGTGAATACAAGAATAAGCTGTACTTATTTGTTGACTATAAAAAGAGCATTTGATTCCTTTGCAGAATTCAAACAAGGCATCTCCCATGCATATGCCAAAATTATGTAAGATTCCTTGAAAGATACTTAAAAGCAAAGATAACCTTATTCAGCATTATGAGCATTGATATCAGGCCAAGGAATAAAACAGTACATCTTTGTTTATGTGAGGTGTTCACCATTATCAGGAATGATGTCCAGAGCAAAGAGATGCTAAGTTGAAGAGGGATTCCTGTGGATAAAGAAGTTAGGATGTTCCTATGTATGACTGACATTGTACTTATTGCATCAACTTCCAGAACATTGAATAAATCTCTAAAGTGAGACTTACAATCATTCTGAAGAGTTTGGCAAAATAATAGCTGGTATTTATATAATTTTCACAGGTTTACATGTGTTTGATTTGATTGGTAATGGCTACTATCCAAAATATCAGTCAGTCAGTCAGTAAACATTAAGTGCCTTTTAGATACCCAAAGAGATAAAACAGTCCTTTTCCTGAAGGATGTTAAAATCTAATAGCAGAGTCAACAAATGATATGTATAAATATGTATAAAATTAAAAGAGAGAAGGCACTAGAATCAAGAGATATTTAAAAAGCCTTTTTGTAGAAAATGAGATTTTTGTTGAGACTTCAAGGAAACCAGTAAGCAAATGAGGAGGGAGACTATTTGAGACATGGGGAATAGCTAGAGAAAATACTCAGAGCCAAGGTTTCTTATTTTTCTAACAGCCAGGAAGCCAGTGTATTGTATTGAAAAGCAAGAGGTAGGAAATAAGATAAGAGGAGATCAGGTTATATAAAAAGCTTTGCATAATGAATAGAGAATTTTGTATTTGATCCTAAGAAGCAATAGGGAGCCACTGAAAATAATAGGGAGGGAACAGGTCAGACCTATTCTTTGGTTCTTTTAATGGTCAAATGGAGAATGGATTAAAGTGGGAAGACTTAAATAAGTAAGACTTCCCTCCTTCGGGGTCTGCCTGTTCCACCCCCCTCCATTATAGGAGATATCACCTCACACCTGAAATATATATATATATATATATATATCTTGCACCAGTGTTAGCAGTGTCAGAGGAGAAAAGGGGTTGTATTTGAGATATTGCAAAAGTGAAATCTATAGTTGACCTTAGCAACAGATTAAATATTAGAGATTGAGAGATAGTGAAAAGTTGAGGAGGACATCTCGTTTGGAGATTGAGGGACTAGGAGAGGATGTTACATCTGTGGTAAGAGAAAGGAAAGGGAGTGAATTCAATTTTGGATGGATTAAGTTTGAAATAGCTACTGGAGATCCAGTTCAAATTGTTTGAACAGCAGCTGCAGATTTAAGATTAGAGGTCAGCAGAAAGGTTACCTCATGATAGGTTGATTTAAGAATTGTCAGCATAAATTTGATAATTAAATGAGATCACCAAATGAAACAGTATGAGGGAGATTAAAATGATCTGAATGAGGATCCATCAGAGCAGACTGAAAAGGAGCTAGCTATCTGATAGAAAGAAAACCAGGAGAAAGTGAGGGCTGAAAATGTAGAAGAAAAGAAAATTCCAAAATGTGTCACAGGCTGCAGAGAGATCAAAAAGAATGAAGATTGAGAAAAGATGATTGATTTGACAAGAGGTCAGTGGTAACTTGGGTAGAAGGATAAGGTTGGAAGCCACATAAAAGAGTTTAAGAATGTAAGGAGAGTGTAAATGACTTTAACTTTTTGAGAAGGAGGGAGACATGGGCATGTTTGTAGGCAGTAGGGAGAGACAGTAGGGAGAGGCCGAAAATAAGTGATAGAATGGAGAAGATGGAGCAGTTTGTTTAAGGACACAAGATAGTATACAGTGTACAGTTGAATTGAACAAGCCATAGTTTATCCATCAGAATATCTATCTGTGTCTTGGAGAAATACTGCAATAAATTAGGCCCAGAATTGGACATAAAGGCTAATTGCCTCTTGGAAAGTTGCAGGGTGATTTTTTTGTTTTTGTTGTTGTTGGGTTTTTGGTTTTTTTGTTTTGTTTTTTTAATAACCATATATTTCCACTTATATCCATATTTTAAATTGTTATTGATAAGGAAGTAAAATGTTGAAGAAAATGCTTACAGTATTATATATGATGATTTCATAATGGGGTCATTAAAATTCAGAGTATAGCCAAGTATAAATATGTAAACCTCCTATTGCAGATTGCTTGATTTGGCATTTAAGGACTGGGATTGGTCATTTGATGATATTGATGATGGTGATGATGATGACGATGTTTTTGATTTCTGAAGAATTGAATGGGGTAATTCAAATGAGAAATGGATGGTTTCCTTTCTGCCTAGAGCATGTGGTTTGGATTTGGGCTTTTATGTTCCCTAGACTTTTTTTTCCCCACACAATTTAAAACATTGTTTAAAAGTTAGTTTTTAAAAGTTAAATTTCAGAAAGTCCCACCAAACTTAAAAATCAAATAATATATAGATACATTTTGACAAATTTTTGTGTGCTTGGAATAGAATGTCAAAAAAATTATAACAAAAGAAGGTAATTCAGGAACCTCCTGCCTATTCCAACTAAGTCATTTTGAAGGGGAAAGTAAAATTGTTTTCTTCTATTTGCTCTTGAGCTCATCTGTGAAAATGGCATGTTCTCCCTGTCCCCTTTTCTTCAGACTTGCAAAGTTGAAACTGCAAGTGCTTTCAATTTCTTGATAATGCTGTGAAATATCCTTTTCTGACTTGGCTTATTTGTAGTGGTGTGAAGTGTTTGCTGGCTTGTCTTCTAATTCTATTCAAGCAGTAATACTGATTATTCTAATAGCCGTTATATAAGTACAAAGTAATTCAAATAATCAGTGTTATGTTTGTCTAAGAGAAAATAATCTTATTTTATCTTTTCAACTGCAACCTAGTTTGGAAGAATTAGTGCTTATTTCACTGTAGCCATGTAACTTCAAAATTATACTGGGTAAAATTCGAATATTTTCTCGTTTATATTGAAGTATATATTTCTGTTTGTTAGTAAAAAGTAATACAGCTTGGGTTGCCAGAATAGATTTAATTTTTTTGTTTTGTTTTGTTTTTTTGCTGAGGCAATTGGGGTTAAGTGATGAGTATCTAGGAAGTGTCTGAGATCAGATTTGAACTCAGATCTTCCTGACTTCAGGGCTGATGCTCTATCCACTGTGCCACCTAGCTGCCCCAGAATAGATTTAATTTTTCAAATCTTCAAATTGTTGCCATCACATCAGTCATGACAGTGCTCTACTATATAACTTGTAATGTTAGCATTAAGTGAGATTTATGAAAATTAGTTCCACTAGGGCTTAATAACTGTTCCCATTGATGATAAAATATAATTTGTTTAAAAGAAGGTGTGTATATATAGATGTGTCAGAATATCTTTTAAATTAGGTAGGCTTGGAAAGAATTTGGAAGTAATTATAATTTGACAAAGCAGCTCCTGACAATGACAATCTTTTTTTTCCCCTCCAGCTAACTGCCTTCTGTGAATGCAGTCACTATCCATGGTGATCATTTTCTGCCTGTTATGGACAAGACTGAAATGTGATATCCCCAAATTTATTAAATGAAAGAGAGAAGCTATATTTTCCTGATATATATATATATATATATATATATATATATGTATGTATATATATAGTTTGAGTGTGTGTCCATATACACACATACATACACACACAAAAATATATGCATATGTATAAATCAGTGATTTGAAGGTTTCTGATTAAACTGAGAGTCATCTGTAATGGAATAAAGACACTGTAGGAATACCACCCCCCTCCAAAGTCTTGTTCTACAAACCTTTACTGGACGACACTACATTTTGCAAGAGGACTGAGAAGAGTTGAAATAAAAGCGATTATCTTTCAGCTTCACTGGAGAGATTTCACCAGCATATTAAGGTTACCAGAAGAATTGTGGATTGGGAAAGATTTCTACAATAGTGATAAAGACTGCATCTTTAAGAAGTGACCATTATGCTCTGTGTGTGTGTGTGTGTGTGTGTGTATATATATATACATACATACATATATATGTGTGTATATATATATATATATAGTACTGTAATACTGCAAGAGAATTTTTAAGACTTTCCACTTTATTTTTTATACACATTGATCAGATACCATTACTTATTGCAGTTGCAACTATGCACTTGTATAAAGCCATAATGTTGAAGTTGATATTATCCATTCATATATATCCAAAAAAGCTGCATGTCAGTGTGTTTGAGCAGTTAGCGTAATGAAAACTTTGGAATCATATGAGTTTATTGCTTCATGATGGACAACCATACTTTGCCATTTGAATGCCTTAATTTAAGTCCTTGACTTCACCTCCCTTTCCCTACTCTTAGCCCACTATTTAAAATGACAAAGGAAAAAAAAAATGTTTACCAGTTCTTAGAATACAAATTTGCTTTGTGGAAGAAAAATAGAGCACTATTTTTACACATAATAGTTGTAGCAATGTCAGCCTATTTTGAATGTATAGTGAATGGATTTTGATTTTTTGACAGGAAGGCATTGGTTACAGAAACAATAACTTATAGTATGAGAACTAACATAACTTCAATGTGTACTGGTAATTTTTCATCCGACCTTTTTACAAACCTCAGTATTATTCAGTGACTTTGTATTACCCTCATTAAGTGCTATGAAGCTTTGTTTTGCCTTGTTTTGTATCCTAGCTATTTTTTTGTTTTGTTTTTGTGGGATGATGGGGGTGGGATGGGCAGGTCATCTCTGACTGTCTTTTACATTTTCACACACAAGTGTTAAAGAGTTATCATAAACTTTGAAAAAAACTAAA
The DNA here is from genome assembly GCA_023553655.1 of Myrmecobius fasciatus. Classification (NCBI taxonomy): domain Eukaryota; kingdom Metazoa; phylum Chordata; class Mammalia; order Dasyuromorphia; family Myrmecobiidae; genus Myrmecobius; species Myrmecobius fasciatus. The sequence continues at coordinate 455,789 of JAJPUD010000697.1, read as the reverse complement.
ACATACTGTAGATATATCTTAAATTTTTATGTACTGTTCTCAAGGACATGGCTGTATGTATTATTTCAGTTGTGTGCCAATGAGAACTGATACCTGGGAAGAAGGGGCCTAGAAGCACTAAATTGGATTTCATTTTTTAAATTCAATCTTGTATAAGAATAGAATTTTTCTGGGCTCATTGATGTTTCACATCACCATCCCAGAAAACTGCATGTTTATACAACTATAGCATGCTACAATGTTAAAGATATTTAATAGTAAAGAAATTATGTAGCTTCTAATTGATCGGTCTCTCTATAGATATAGACGAGTATCTATAGATATAGAGAGTGTGGGATAATTAAAATATACCATCTAATATTTCAATGAAGGAAGTAAACATTTCATTGTTCCTTTTTCCAGGGACAACATAGAAATGTTTAGAAAATTAGGACCACAACTATAAAACACTATCATTGGAAACTGAAGAGTGGTCTTTGGCCTTCGATGTATGAAAATAAATTCTTCTCTCTTCCTGCCCCCTTCCTCTCACCTTTAACAAAATTGATTTATTGAATCTGCACTCTTTCATGTTGGCTGTGAACCCTTAAAACTAGAATGTGCATGCCATTTAAGTTGCAAATACGGTTTGTTGCAATCTAGTTTTAAAGCACAGCATGTTTTTTAAAGCGTGAAAAAATATATAAAATTTATATAGAGTAAATATTTCCATTCATTAGACTTGTTTAAATGAGACTGAATGCATAAATATTTTATATAAAGATTTTGTTACATTGTGGGAAGTTCTATCCTATTATTCTGAATTGGAGAGAATATATAAATATATATATATATATATTTTTAAATAAACTGTTTTAAGGTGAAATAGTTTTAAGTTTACAGATGGTAATTGAAATATTTGAATATAGAAAGCAAAAGAGTGTGTGTTAAAAAGTAAATCTTGGAAGATGTAAATAGTCAAGAGTATGAAGAATCATGACATCTCTTCTATACAGGGGGGAAATGTGAAGTTTCTGAAAATTAGATAATTTGCTTTAAAAAAAAAATTCTCTCCCATGGAGATTTTTGACATTTCATTTTTATTGACATAGTCAAAGTTTATAAGGTTGGTTTCCCATTTCAAATAATGATAATTCTTTTCCTAATTATTATTCCAGCTTTGGGTAAGAGTTTGACATTTTCTTCTTTGTAACCCTAAATCATGCTCTGTCATACATATATACCTATTCAAATGAAATCTTTTCAGCTTATGACATTTCTTTGGCACGGACACCTAATTGTGCCAGTCTCCATTTTCCTACTGTCCTAGCAAGTCCCCAAATTAAACATTCTATGGATTATTTGAATTCAAAAATAGTTTATCCATAATGCCTGGACAAGACCTCTATTATAGACATAAATATTTCCCCTGGAGTCAGGAAATGTCAGGTTGGAAAAGGATCATTACCATTATTATCTTTATCTCTCTTGTCAGTAATTTTAGTGCAAATTTAAAGTACACTCCAAATAAACATTTCTTTTATCTATAAGAAAGCAAAAGGGCTTGGAGTCAACTGAATGTATAGGCATATCAATAAAAATAAAGGGTAGCCTGAAAAGCTGAGCCATCTTCAGTGACTCTATACTTAACTTAAAAATACTTAACATTACATAAAGTGGATAACCAAATTACATTTTAGGAAATATTGCTGCTGTTAATAAGTCTTATGCTATCCTTTGTAAGAAAAGGGAGATAATTATAGATTTCTCATACCCAAGGTGCACTAGCCCAATGATCAGAGCAGAGCCAGGCATATCTGAATTTACAAAATTGCTCCTTACTCTTGCCTTGAAATTTTTACAAAGTTTTTGGGTCTCCCTAAATCCACAATTGTGTTGTGAAAATACTGTATAATATTTTGTAAAGCACTTTTAAGAAGCACTGAGATGTTATGCCACAGGGTTTAGTCCTGTCTTCCTTCTGCCCCTCATCCATAAATTTTATTGGGAATGGTTTTGAATGAATTATGAAATACACAGCTTACATAATAATTATACAAATATTTGATCAGGTACCTTTTTTTTTTCCTTTCCCCCTTTTAAATACCAAACAAAAAAGGAATCATAAGCCCTGGATTTAACTTTTGGAAACTTGTCACATCTTTGTAGCATTGTGATTGTATCCCATGCCTGCTTTTGAAAAGAAAATTAAATAAAAGGAATTGAGAAGTATGTATTTTCATACTTTGCCTGTCAAATACAATCCTGGAATGCTTCAACTTCTTAAAATTTACCACAGGAATTTTCCTTCAGTGAAACATGGGTGTGGTGGACACTTCTGACTTAGGTAATCAAACTTGGACTGTGCCTGAGTCATGAAAAAATCAAAATTTTAGTCAAAAGACCCTCTTTATGACAGCTTTTTAATGATACTAGAAATATTTCAAAACGTGAAATTTATGGGGATGAAATAAATAAGAGAGTTCCCAGTAATTCCTTAATTTGGTTAAAATGTGTTTGTTTTATTTTTCTTTAAATTACAAAGGTAGCCAGACACATTTCTATAATGAAAATACCCACAGGTATCAATTCTGTAGTTACTAAATTTAGTTCTGTACTTTTTAAACTATGCTTCTTTATAGTTGTGTGACCACAAGCAAGTTATTTTACCTCTGGACCTTGAGTTCCTCACTTAGGATTTACAGGGTGATTTTGATGAAAATATTCCCTTCCTTTGCACATCTTAACAGCTTAAAAATGCACTAAGACTTTTGGATATATCTTAATGTGCAGGAAAGCACTGTCTTTGGAACTAAAACAACCTAGGTTCTGCCTCTTGACACTTTACCCATGTGACCCTGAGCTTACAACTTGTTTCCTCAGATCTTTTGAAGCTCTAGTTTTGTGATTCCATATTTTTTTTAGTGTTTTTTCTCCTTGTCCATTTCTGGTAAGTGTGTAGAAGTCTAGATAATTTAATCTATTATCTGAATTTTGATAATTGACAATTATCAAAGTTACTCCTTAAGTTGATCCCATCCCACCATCTTATCACTCTAGACTAACTCTTTATTCTTTCTGCTGGTTAAAGTCACCTTTGACTTGTACTATGAGAATCCATCTAGAAAGACTTCACTAATTTACTATTTTGTGATAAAATTATATAACTTGCCTGTATGGGAAAGGTGATTCTCTCCCTCCCCCCAGGCAATTGGAGTTAAATGACTTACCCAGAATCACACAGCTAGGAAGTGTTAAGGGTCTGAGGCCAGATTTGAACTAAGGCCCTCCTGACTTTAGGGCTGATGCTCTCTCCAGTATGCTACCTAGCTGCCCTGGAAAGATGACTTTTAATACAAATAGTTTTTAATACAAATAGAATATCTTATTGAGATATAAAGTATTTTCTCTTTAGAATAGATGACTTTTAATACAAATAGTTTTTAATACAAATAGAATATCTTATTGAGATATAAAGTATTTTCTCTTTTTGGCCCTACCATGAAAGGGCTAACAACTATTTAAGCAGTTTAAAAGCTACCAATCATACCACTCAAGACTTCTGAAGTCATGCTTCACCATGACTTGGGTTCCCAAAGATTTGCCAACAATGTGCAAGCTCTGACATGCCTTGCTACGCTGGAAAGAAAGTAGACCACTTGCTTAATTGTGACAAGTGACCTAAGGGCAAAAAATTCATCAACTTAACCCACTGAATGATAAAATTTTGTCAACAAAATCCCCTGAAAGAATGTCCACTAATAGTACCCTTGCAAATTCTTGAAAAGTCATGACCACTTCCCAGAAATTCAATTTTACATGAGCCAATATTCAAAGTATGAATGTTTATTTTACATGCTAAGTAAACTTTTTAAAAATCAAATTATCAAGTTATTTTTTTTTAAAAGTTCTTGCTTCATTCCCATCTATTTATAAGGTCAAAAAAGAGAAAGCTATAATGTATGAGAATTATGCCAAAATTTTGAGAACAAAAATCTTTTTAACAACATTTTGCAGAAGTGTGGAAGCTTTAGGATCCAGTTACTCTGATTTTTTATTCTTTAGAAGGTATAGGTATCTTTAAAAGCTGCTTCTCAGGTAAAGAGCTTTCATGGTAATATGAATTATGCCCAAATGACAGCAGTAGATATAGTAGAAAGCTTATGTTCATATCATTGAATCACTTATTCAACTCCTTGTGATTTAGTATGGTCTGTGTTCTAATACTGATAGTACCCCTTGGGCTAGTCATTAGTCCTCCCTTGGATCTATCTTCAGTCAAACTATGAGATCAATAAATTTTATGATCTAGTAAAGGGCATTAATAAAGATAAAAGTCCCTTCCACTTAAATCTTATGAGCCCATAGTGCATATATTTGTTTACAAAAAACAAAAACTGGTCTTGCCCAGTTAACCAATGAAGATAATTGTGTAAGTGTTCCTTCAAATAATGGAGGCCTTATGGGAAACCAAGCACCATAATGGCATTGTTACATATAACATATAATTGTAAGTATAATCTCATCCTTTAGGAAATGACCAGTTAGATTTTTAATGACAATTTGATGCTAACGTGGTACAATGGAAAGAACACTGGCCAAGGAATTGTCACTATCTTAAATCAAGTGACTCCTACCCCCAGTGCCTCAGTTTCTCTATAAAAAGATGTGACCAATAAACTTTCTTCTGGTTTTTAAAATGAAATCTCTGGGCCACAATTCCAGCTCACCCTGTTCAAAATTTTCCCTCAGGGAAATGGGAACGGCACATACTTCTAGCTTCAAGCTGAAAGTAGGAAAAAATGTGTTTAGATAGTTCTTCCATTATCCACACTTCCACTATCATCCTGATTTTAAAATCCAAATGACCTTGCTTCAGTCATGCTGGAGAAAATAATTCTCTTTTGCTCCCCCTTGAATTCTATTTCATTCTGGGGATGATCTGTTACTCATGCTTTGTAGTTATTTTTCTGTAGCGAAGTATTGTAGTTGTTACCCATATGTTGAGAGCCAGCATGATCAGGAAACGGACAAGAACTGAAATACAAAAATATGTTAAATGTTAACAATTAACAATGTTTATTTATTAGATGGAACACAAAATCATTCATTACACCAAACTGGCACATACTCTAATGAAGTCTGCTGTGATGGTTGAGTCATCACAAAATCGGCCATTGTAGTTGAAATGGTTACTAAGAGCTACTAGACAATGACTTGGACACAATTCATGGACAAGAGTTTTCAAAACAAATATGACAAAATTTTGAGAACAAAAATCTTTTTAACAACATTTTGCAGAAGTGTGGAAGCTTTAGGATCCAGTTACTCTGATTTTTTATTCTTTAGAAGGTATAGGTATCTTTAAAAGCTGCTTCTCAGGTAAAGAGCTTTCATGGTAATACTGGAAGGAAAGGGGTCTTTTCTTAGATGTAAGATGAGGTGACCTTCTTACATATGAGAAAATAGATTCTTTCCTATATGCTAGAGAACACACATTTCACAAACCCAGCGTGAGAAGAGACTGGATAGCCCACCAACCATTCACTTCTTTCTGCAAAGTACACACTACCCTCAGGAGGAGGAGAATTACAGGTGAGATTCAGAAGATTTAGAGCTGGAGATAATCTAGAAAATACTTGCATTTTATAAATGAAAAAATGCAAGGGACATGAACTGCCCGAAGTTCACAGCAGCTACTTAAAACCAAGGAAAAAAAAGATGTCCCTGTTTATTCATAAGACTCATGATAGTTCACATACAGCAAAAACAAAACAATGCACTCTGGATTACAGAAACAAAACCTACCCTGGATTATATAAAAGAATGTTTTATGAAATAAAAGGTTGAGTTTGAATTAGGAAGAGACAAGGAAAGTATGCTTAGCCACAAGTTTACTTACCCATAAGATCACGTGTGGTCATTAAAGTTGTTATTACTCTTGCTATAAGTTAAAATAATCAAAGTTACTTTTTATAATTTTTTTGTTTTTATAATATTTATAATAATGTGCAAATTATGTTAATATATGAAGAACTGTCAATCCATAATTCGGTCATAGAATGTTAAATCTGATAAGGACTTTAGAAATCATGTAACCTGAACTGTTCCCTGTCCTTAGCCCTGCCAAATTTTCAGAAGCCAAATAAATTGAAATTTTAACAACAGCTGATATTTGACATACCTCTTGTGAGCTTACAAAGCTCACAATAGCAATTACATCTCTTCAAAGATATAAATGAAGAGTTTTACTCAACCCAGTTCATTGCACAAGGAAGACAACTAACAAAATATTGATTGAAGAATTCAAAACCCAACTTTTCAGGTAGGGTAATTCTCTTCCCTCAGCTATAGTGTTATTATTGTGCAATAACAGCACTGGAAAATTTCTGTTTCCCAATCCTGACAATCATTAAAGAAAACCTAATCTATCACCAGAAAAGTAATAATAAATTAGCTGTGTCTCATAATTTGTACAATGCTTTATGAAGTCCCCCATAATTTAATCCATAGACTGGAACCAGAGTCTAATGACACTAAAGCTAATGCTTTCTCCATTATATCATGGCTGGCTTATATAAAAATCCTAACTTTAGTCTCCCAATTTCATGTCCAATGTAACATCACTTGTTCAACAATTACTAATCACCCACTAATGAGAAGAAGTCTAAAATGGCAAAGAAAGGACACCTAACTTGGCACTGGTTGGATTTGGGTTTGAGTCCTGATTCTACTCCTTAACAGTTTGGACAAGAAGTCTTTAAAATTTCAGTTTCCTGTTCTATAAAAGGGGGATAATGTTTGCACAGGAATAAAGTTAGGAAACTGCTTTATAAACTCTTTAGGCCCAAGAGAAATGTAAGCCCTCATCATGACATACCTAGCACTGTGCTGCTGAGGATACAGTCTTCAAAAGAAATTATAAATGACCTAAATTACAAATTTCTCTGAAGATAAAGATCTATCTAACAGTGATTTCTGGGCATATGACACACACATATAGCATATGGCATTTTGTAAAAATGTTTTCACTCGATATTTTCACTCAGTTCAACATTCCTGTAATGTACAAGTAGTATAAGTAATTATCATTGATGATGAGCTATAGTATAGTTATCACAACCTTGAATTAACCCCAAGTTCTATTTACAACTATCTCAAGTCAACTTTCTAATGCAGAGGTAGGGAATATTTTTTTCTGCTAAGGATTATTTGGATATTTATAACATTTGAGGCCCATACCAAAATGTCAACTTAGAGAACTCAATCAGTGGGAAGTTATACCTTCTCATTGTCCTTAGCAAATGTTCCTTACCCCTGCTCTTAAGTGCTCTAAATTATTCAAAGACAAACTGAAATTTCATGACATCATTCAGAGAAACAGCAGAGGACAGCTAATATTAGGCCAGATGTTTGAAGGGAAGAATGTTTTTAAGCCATTTTATTGTGTTGTCAGAAAAGAGCACAATCCTGTATTTCCCAAATTAATTTGGTTATGGAGCACCTCTGAACCTGTTCTACACAGAAGAGATTAATGCATGCTGACCTGTTACTTCTGTGGGGAACTAAGTGGATACAGTGTTTGGCCTAAAGTCAGGGAGACCTATGTTCAAAAATGGCCTCATATTTTGATAGATGACACTAGCTGTGTAACTATCTGGGTCTTCTTGACCTCTTGGCTGGTTGAACCTTTTTTTTTTTTTTTTTAATTAAAGCTTTTTATTTTCAAAACATGCATGGATAGTTTTTCAACATTGACCTTTGCAAAGCTTTGTGTTCCAAATTTCCCCCTCTTCCTCCCACCCTTTCCCCTAGATGACAAGTAATCCAATATGTGTGTGTGTATACATATATATATATGTATGTATGTATGTATATATAGAGATACATATATATTTATGCAATTATCTTGCTGCACAAGAAAATTCAGATCAAAAGGGAAAAATTCATTACTTCTACAGAAAGTTGAATTGAGGAAGTTTTGAAACCAAAGAGGCCTATTTTCAGAAGGAAAAATCTTCTGGAGGTTTTTTCCTTCTTAAGGAAATAGTTAATGGGGGTAGCTAGATAGAGTACAAGTCTTAGGAATCAAAAAGATGTCAAATTCAGTCTCAGACACTAGCAGTATGACCCTAGGCAAATAACTTAATCATGTTTGCCTCAGTATCTTTGCCTGTAAAATGACCTAAAAAAGGAAATGGAAACCACTCTAGTATCTCTGTCAAGAAAACCCCAAATGTGATAACAATTAATTGGACGTAACTGAAATGAATGAACAACAACAAGCATAGTTGTTTCAAGATTCTAGTTGTTCTTAGTATTCTAGGAAAAAATATTGCTGGTACTGCAACACTGTCTAGTAGAGTGTCCACTGCATCTTGTAAAACACCAGGTTTTCTATTTTGGTAAAAATTCTTTTAGGCAAAAAGGACAGATTCGTCCCATCAATCAAAAATATGCGTCAATATCTATATTGTTATATGCAGGAACAAATTTTGAGGAAAATCAGCGTATTTTTTTCTACCTAGGGAGAATAACCATCATGTCCTGAATATAAAGCTCCCTTATATGTAGGTTTTATTCCAGTCTGAGTACATGAAGGAGAGGGAGGCTAGTATAATGCTAAACTTTTGAGTCAAAAAGACTCAAATCCCACTTACTGTTTGTATGTCTCTGGACAAGCCACCCCTTCTCAGTGTTTCTGATCTACAACACAAATAATAAAAGCAACTATTTCCCAACACTACTGTGAGGATCAAATAAGATAAGTTATACAAAGTGCTCTGCAAATCTTATTGTGTTATATCAGTACGTGTTATACGTATTATTATAGTCAATATATGTTAGTATGTAATAGTGCATTTTATTACTCCTAAGACTTTACCAAACTCAGGAGTACATCACTCTTCCCATCCCCACATTTCCTTACTTGCACAAGTATAGGCAGACATGCTCCAGGTTAGGGCACTCACTGCACCAGAATCCCTTGTCTCCCACAGGTACTGGAGCTGGGCAAACTTGCTGGCAGCACTAATAAAGGTGCACAGATTCTGTTCCAGAGAAAAGGGGAAAGAATCAAAGTCAAGACCTAGTTTTGTGAAGGCTTAAGTTTCTTTTCAAACTGTGTGAGGTCAAAACCTCCATGTGATTTTATCTACCCAAATATTGGGAAATAAAAACTCCTTCAGACAGAGATTTCTTTGTGTTTCTGTCTTTGTTTTTCCCCCCAGTGTCCAGTAAAAAACCCCTAGTGGGCATTTAATATGTGATTAGGAATGATTGATTAAATGGATGCCTTTTGAAATTTAGTTACTGAACTACGGAAATCAAGAGGTGGCCAGGGTCAACTCCCAGGTATTCTGGAATTGGGTGAGCTAAGTTCAAAAGTCAGCTCTACTTGTTCCCTGTGTAATTCTGGACAAGTCATTCTATTCACTAGACTCTACCTCACTTTTTTTTTTTTTTAAACAAGGAAAATTAATGGGAAAAGCCTCTTAGTGTTAGAAATGACAAAGAAATAGCTTCACTATTAATTCTACCCTACCCTGGTCCTAAATTCAGTTCCCTTCATCCTACATCACAGTTCTCTTCACTATATGAGCAACTTCACTTGAGGAGGAGGAAAATTACAGGTAAGATTCAGAGGATTTAGAGCTGGAGATAATCTAGAAAATACATGAACTGCCCAAAGTTCACAGCAACTACTTAAGACCAAAGAAAAGATGTCCCTGTTTATTTTGGATTTCTAAGTCTAAACCTAGAATGAAAGAAACCTAGTTCTCTAACCATCAGGAATAAGTGTATATGATAAGCATTGTTTAAAATGTGATACTTGTAAGTACTCATCAAGACATAGCTAGATATACACCTAACAAGTAGGTGTTTTTTTTTAAACAGCATGAAAATAGCACACCAAATATAGTGTGTGTACACACACGTGTGTGTGTGTGTGTGTGTAATTATATATATATAAAATACCCCTCTTGCTTATATCAAGTATACTGCTGCCAGAGTGGCAAAATTATTAATTGCAGTGCTGATAATAAATATCATTGATATGAAATGCAAGTTATTATGTGATAATAACTTGTACTAATGCTACCATGCCATTGTGGCATGAAAATGACCCTGGGTTCATAAAAGCCATCATGCCAACAAAACATAAAGGCTGGCATGTCAGCATACAAGAAAACTTTCAAGTTACAGACTGTAAAAAACTAGCAGCCTAGCAATATCCCTACTTAGAATTTTCACGTCCATTACTTCATAGTAGATGCTCAATAAATGTTGATAATGACAAGGTTTGAGATATACAAACATTTTCAAGGAGAGATGAAAAACTTACCATTGCCAAGTCTATTATCCATTTTTGAAGAGTCAAGAAGTACCATCCACCCAGAAATCTGTCAGTGTTAAGTCACACAACAATGAGTGATTTATGACAGCATCATGACAAATGCTCAATCAACCATAATTAAACAGATACTACCAGTGAAAAGGGAATAACTGCCCATGGCTCTGTACGCAATTGCTGTGACCATATTGACAAAGCTCCTTTTTTCTAAACTACCACTTCTCAGTATGTATTCTATTCCCATTAGAATGTCAGCTCCTTTAGTGAATAAACAAATGAGATGAAAACACATTTATTAAGCAATTAACTATTTTTCAAGCATTATACATAGTATCTGTATTTGTATTCCCAGAGGATCCTTTCCCCTTGAAAGTTTCCTTGTATCTGCTTTGTATCAAGTCCTGTCCATACCTCTTTATGTCCTCTCCCTTAAAAGTAGAAGCTCCTTGAATGGCACTATTTTCACTTTGATTTTGTATCCCTGGGGCTTAGGCACAATGTCTAACATGTAATAAGTATTTAATAAAACCCAGATCTTCTAATACAAAACTTTTGCCTTTCAAATAAATTGTGCATTATGGCTGTTTCTAAAGCTCTTATGGAATATGAATTCCATATGGGGATCAGGAAAGTAGCATGGGATAGTGGAAAGAGCATCTGCTCTGGTCAAAGGTCTTTAACTCAAATCCTACCTCTGATTAATACCACCTGCACAACCTTACTTGAACAAATAAATGAATCTTCTTGAGACTCATGCTTGTCAACTGGAAAATGGAGAATGATGGTGGACTAATGGTCCCCTTCAGCCCCAGAGTTGTAATCATATGATCCCTAGCAGGATTATAAATTCCATGTGGGAAAAGTAAAGTAGCCTCATAGAGTAGAAAGAGTGCTGGCTCATTCTCCAATAAGATAAATGGTCAAAGGATATGAGAAAGTTCACAAACATAGCAGCCACATGAAAAAATGTTTCAAAAGCACAAATAATAAAAGAAACAAGAAAACCTTAACAACTTGGAGGATTTATATCACATTCAGATTACTGGCAAAAATAACAAAATGGGCATATCTGATGCGGGAGGATTGCGGAAATGCACTGTTGGTGGAGCTGTGAGTTTGTACATCCATTCTGGCAATTTCTTAACTATGAAGAAATTCCACTAGTAAGCATTTAGTCCATGGAAGTCAAATGACAAGAAAGTCCATATAACACTGAAATGTTTATTATAGCTCTTTTTTGTAGTAGGAAAGACCTGGAAACAAAGTGGATTCCAAGTTTATTACTGTACTATAAGAAACATTAATGTTATATTGTTATAATATTATAATAATGCATGCAGAAAGACTTACATGAACTAATACAAAGAGAATAAGCAGAACTAAGAAAACATTTTTTCAAGACTAGGTTGTCCCTATCTTGCTCAGACTGGAAATTTGGCAGCCACTCACACCCAATTCCACTGCTGATCAATATTATTAAGGGCTAATAGCTTACATTTAAATAGGACAATTGAATATATATTGAATATATGGGCACTATGCTGAGTGCTTTGCAATTATTATCTCATTTGATCCTCACAATAACCTTAGGAGAGATGCATTATTATCTCCACTTTGCAGATGAGAAAACTGAGGCAACTAGGTTAAGTGACTTATCTATGGTCATACAGCTAGGAAGTATGTGATACTTTAAATTCAGGTGTTCCTGACTCCAGGCCCAGCACTCAATGCTATCTAATTGCCCAGAAGCACAGAAAAAAAATAACTTGATCCATTTTCCTGATGTGGGCTGGTTTGCCCCTCTTAGCTTGGTCCTCCTCAGAAGCATTTGCTGCACTGGGGCCAGACCTCACATGGACACCCTGCTGCAAATCAGAAACACATAACTCAAATGATTCCTCTAGCATTACCCTTTCCAAAAAGCAAGGATTAGAGCAAGATGTGCCCCACAACTATCAGGAAAAATAATATATATATTGACCACAAAAATGTGCATGTAAAGACCACCAAAACAATTGAAACTAAATGTTGTGAAATTATAAGGGCAAAATTGGCCTCAAAGGAGTGAAATGAGAAGACTCTTTTTTTTTTTTTTGCTTTTTGCTGAGGCAATTGAGGTTAAGTGACTTGCCCAGGGTCACACAGCTAGGGAATGTTAAGTGTCTGAGACCAGATTTGAACCCAGGTCCTCCTGACTTCAGGGCTGGTGCTCTATCCACTGCGCCACCTAGCTGCCCCGAGAAGACTCTCTTCCCCTACCATTGGTAGAAGTCTTGGTCCATAGGCAGGAAGGACTACATAAGATCTAAAACTTTTTCAGTGTTAAGTTTTGTATGTATGTATATATATACATATATTGGATTTGTTACATATTTTAACATACTTAGCATGTATCAGACTACGTGCCATCTAGGGGAGGGGGGAGGGGGAAGGAGAGAAAAATTTGGAACAGAAAGCTTTGCAAGGATCAATGTTGAAAAATTACCCATGCATGTTTTACAAAAAGCTTTAATTAAAAAAAAAAACAAAAACAAAAAAAACATCATTATTTATTTATCTCTTCATTTATTTAGAGCACCAGCTCTAGAGTCAGAGAACCTGGATTTAAATTCTACCTTTGATGCTGACAAGTTGTAAAGCCTTGGGGAGACAATCACTTTTCCTTATTAGTCAAATGACAGAGTTAGGCTACAATGGCTTCTGAGGTCTCTTTTAGCCCTAAATCTGTAATCTGATAACACTATTTTAGCTACACTTTGCACCCTTCCTACTACCAGGGCAGATGCTTAATGTTTTGGAATGAATCAATGAAACAATTTGACAAACTGCCTATTACTACTCCTCTCATTATGGGCAAGGAACTACATTTTGGTGCCCAGACAGGGAGTAATTTGCCTAGGCTGCAGTTAGTAACCATCCCAACCAATGTAAAAAAATAGTTGTGTTCAGTAAATCTTCTGGTAAGATTTTTTTTTGGGGGGTGGGGAGAGTGGGGGGAGGCCCAAGGCAGTTGGAATTAAATGACTTGTCCAGAGTTACACAGCTAGTAAGCTAGAAAGTACAATGTGTCTGAGGTTGCCTTTGAACTCAAACTCAGGTTCTCCTGACTTTAAGGATGTTGTTCTAGCTACTGCACCTTCTAGCTACCCCTCGTGTTCAATAAATCTTGATGAATATGGAAACATTTTAATTTGCCCACTGGCTCCCACACATAAATGGGGAACTTTGTGGGATACTGAAAGACCTTCTTTGGGTGTTCAAAGTAAGATCTAGGCAGCTTACCCAATCCCAAAAAGTCACATAAATCTCCAAGCATCATATCTGAGAGTGCTGTGAATAGACATATTTTCAAGTTGTAATAACGGTAGATCCCAATACTAGAAAGTCAGTAGCTTTGGATTCTACTCCCTTCTGATATTAATGTCATATGTGACCGTGGATAAATAATCAAAACACAATTATTAAGCATCTATTGTGTGCCACACATTGTGCTAAGTGCTAGAGATACAAAAAGAAGCAAGACAATATGTAAACATAATATGTACAAGGCAAGCTATCTACAAGATAAAATAGTAAATGATTAGCAAAAAGGTATGAATAAGAGGACCTGGGAACAGTTTCCAGTAAAAGAAAAAGGAGTCTGTAAAAAGTCTCTGTCTAATATATGTAAAATATAAAATATAAAAGTGAGACCAGATTATGATCCTCAAGGTTCCTTTCCAGGTCACAAATGAAGTTGTTCTTAGCACCCACACAGCTGGATGAGCAAGTTTCTGTGACTAGCAGAGCATAAATTTTCTACTGAAAATTGCCATTTACCTTGCCTTGCCATTTACACAAAAATAAGTATGGGGTGGTTTATTATTATTATTATATAGTTTTTCAAAATACTTTAACTATTTTCCAAGAAATTTAAGATCTGAAACTAATTTTCAGGTCACTTAAGGAAGGAAATAGTGTATTCACATTAAAGAAAGTATAACGATCACATCTAAAGTAGTGTGTTAATTTTGGAGCACCACATTTTTTTCTCCCCTCCAATGCATTTTTTGTTGATGCTTTATTTATTTATCATTCATGACAACATAAACATCCCTTTAACAAAGAAATGGTTAAGCAAAACAAACCAACACAATAATGCCTTCCCATAGCCCATTATCTCTCTGATAAGATGGAGATATTTCATATTCAGTCTTTTATAATGAAGTGGTCAACACAGTGATCAGAATTCTTGTGTCTTTTTTTATTTTAATTTATTATTTTTCTTCATGTTTTAATTATTGTACTGAATATACTATTAGTTCTGTTCACTTTGCTATATATCAATTTATATAAGCTTATCAACTTTTAAAAATTCTTTTTATTTCTTAATGACATCATGTTATAGTCACCCCTTCTAGGTTTTTGCTTACTTTAGGTAAAAAAATCTTCAATATATTTATATGTATGACATTTTCCCTGCTATTTTTAATCTCCCTGGGATCCTGAAATGGTACTATTAGGCCAGAAAAAATGTATAATTTAATGACTTTTCTAATATACCTCCAAATTGTTTTCCAGAATGGCAGAACCAATTCATAGCTCCACCAATGTTTATTAATAATAAATATTTTGAATGAATGTATCCAAGGCATTTAGATGGCACAAATGAGTTGAGTCAAGAAGATTCATCTTTCTAAGTCCAAATCAGGGTTCATAAACTTATTAGCTGTGTTATGCTAGGCCAGTCACTTAATGCCTCAATTTCCTCATCTGTCAAGTGACCTAGAGAAGGAAATGGCAAACCACTCAAGTATGTTTGCAAAGAAAACCCCAAATGGCGTCGTGAAGAGTTGGACAAGACTGGGAAAAAAAATCAGTGTTTCTATATTCCCCAGATCCTTCACCATTTATCATTTTTTGTTATTTTTTGGTCAAAATTCCTGGAGGGGAATGCTGCTGGCTATGGGCACGTGCAGGAGGATAGAGCTCTTGGTTTGGGCTTCCTGGTCAGAAGGGAGTACTGAAGGGAAGCTTGAGACACCATCTCCCCACCTCATGATTAGAGGTGCTTACACTAATACCTCTTATTTAAAAAAAAAAAAAAAAATGAACCTGAAAAGAAGAAAGAATACCACCATTGAAACATATGGGAGGGGCAGCTAGATGGCGCAGTGGATAGAGCACCAGCCCTGAAGTCAGGAGGATCTGAGTTCAAATTTGGACACTTAACATTCCCTGTGTGACCTTGGGCAAGTCACTTAACCCCAATTGCCTCAGCAAAAAAGAAAAAAAAAAAGAAACAAACAAACAAACATGGGAACAGGGAAGACTAAGGTTTATATTCAGAGGATAATTTAGTAAAAAATATAAGAGAAAAAAAAAAGCTCCTACCCCTTCTACCCCAAAGAGTAATATGAAATGGCTCCCTACCCAGAGAAAATTTATATAGAACTCAAAAAAGAATTTTTAAAAATCAAATGATATTTCCTTAATAGGAAAAACTTTAAAAAAAATAAAAATCAAAAAGAAAAAAAAAGAAAATATGAAAAAAAGTTAACCAACTATAAAAGAAGGTACAGAGTTTTAAAGATGAAAATAATTCCTTAAACATTAGAATTGATCAAGGGGAAGCCAGTAAAGCTATGAAAGACCAAGAAATAACAAAACGGGTAATAAAGAATGAGAAAATAGAACAGAATGTGAAACATAAGAAAAACGATAGATCTAGAGAACAAATCAAGAAGAAAAAAATATAAGAATAATTGAGCTGCCAGTAAGTTGTGACCAACAAAGGATATGAACAGACAATTTTCAGATGAAGAAATTAAAACTATTTCTAGTCATATGAAAAGGTCTTCCAAATCACTATTCATCAGAGAAATGCAAATTAAGATAACTCTAAGATACCACTATAGATTGGTTAAGATGACAGGAAAAGTAATGACGAATGTTGGAGGGTATGTGGGAAAATTGGGACACTGATACATTGTTGGTGGAACTGTAAACAGATCCAACCATTCTGGAGAGCAATTTGGGGCTATGCTCAAAAAGTTCAAACTGTACATACATACCCTTTGACCCAGCAGTGTTTTTACTGGGTCAGTATCCCAAAGAGATCTTAAAGGAGGAAAAGGGTCCCATGTGTGCAAAAATGTTTGTGGCAGCCCTTTTTGTAGTAGCTAGAAACTGAAAACTGAATGGATGCCCATCAGTTGGAGAATGGCTGAATAAATTATGGCATATAAATATTATGGAATATTACTGTTCTGTAAGAAACAACCAATAGGATGATTTCAGAGAGGCCTGGAAAGACATGAACTAATGCCAAGAAGCAGGAAAGCATTATACACAACAAGATTATACGATAATCAGTACTGATGGACATGGCTCTCTTCAACAATGAGATGATGATTCAAACCAGTTCCAATTGTTCAGTGATGAAGAAAACCACATATACCCAGAGAGGCCTGTGAGATCTGAGTGTGGACCACAACATAGCATTTTCATGTTTTCTGTTGATGTTTGCTTGCATTTTGTTTTCCTTCTCAGGTTTTTTTTTTTTTCTTTCTAGATCTGATTTTTCTTGTGCAGCAAGATAACTGTATAAATATGTATACATATATTGGATTTATCATATATTTTAACATAGTTAACATGTATTGGACTACCTGCCAACTAGGAGAGTGGGAGGTGGGAAGGAGAGAAAAATTTGGAACAGAAAACTTTGCAAGGGTCAATGTTCAAAAATTACCCATGCATATGTTTTGCAAATAAAAAGCTTTAATAAAAAAAAATGTTTTAAAAAGAAAGTTGTGACCAAAAAGAGACACAGTAACACAGGAAATAATCCAAGAAAATTGTACTGGAGTGACAGAACATGAGGGAAAAGTAGAACTGGAAAAAATCCACTGATCACCACCTCAAAGAGATCCTTTGTGGAAAGCTCATAGGAATATTATTGCCAAATTTTGAAACCCCTAGACCAAAGAGAAAATTTTGCAAGAAACAAGAAAAAACCTATTCAAATATGCTAGAGCTACAATTAGAATAATATAAGATTCTATTAGATCTTTGGAGAACAGAGGGATTTATGACCAAGAAGAACTACAGAACATTATGAAAGGCAAAATGAACAACTTTGATTACATTAAATTAAAAATATTTTGCATAAACAAAACAAAGAAGATTAAAAGGGAAGTACAAAGCTGGGGAAAAAAATCTTTACAGCCAGTGTTTCTGATAAAGATCTCATTTCTAAAATATATAAAGAACTGTCTCAAATTTATAATGCAAATCAATCCCCAATTGATAAATGTTCAAAGGAGATGACAAAATTAAATACATACAAAAAAATGCTCTAAATCACTATTGATTAGAAAAATGCAAATTAAAACAACTCTGAAGTACCATTTCACACTTCTCAGATTGATAAATTTAGGGGGGATATGGGAAAACTGGGACACTGATGCAATGTTGGTGGAGCTGTGAAATGATCCAACTATTCTAGAGAGCAATCTGGAACTATGCCTAAAGGGCTATCAAAATGTGTATACCCTTTAATTCAACAGTGCCACTTACTGGGTCTGTATCCCAAGAAAATCATAAAGAAGGGAAAAGGACAGACATGTGCAAAAATCTTTGTAGCAGCTCTTTTTGTGGTAGCAAAGAATTGAAAAATGAATAGATGCCCATCAATTGAGAATGACTGAATAAGTTGTGGTATATGAAGATAATGGAATATTATTGCTCTATAAAAAATGATAAACAAGCTAATTTTAGAAAGGCCTAGAAAGATTTACACAGAATCAGGAATACATTGTACACAATAAAAACAAGAATGTGCAATGATCAGCTATGAAAGGCTTGGTTCTTCTCAGTGGGTTCAGTGATCCAAAGCAATCCCAATAGACTTTGGACAGAAAATGCCATCTGCATCCCCAGAAAAAGAATCATGGAGATTAAATGTGAATCAACACATGCTATGTTCACTTCTTTTATGTTTTGTTTTGGTTTTTTCTCTCTCATGGTTTTTCTCTCTCAATATGATTCATAAAGCAATGTATATTTAAAAAAAGATAAAATGAGATAAAGCTTCAAAAAAAAAAAAAAAAAAAAAAAAAAGAATCGTACAAGACTTCGCAGCAGTTACAATAAAAGTCCTGGAATCATATCTACTGACAATCAAAAGAACTAGGCCTGCGGCCAAAAATATCATATCCAACAAAATTATAATTTTGAATGAGAAAAAAAAATTAACATTCAACAAATCTGCAGGTTTTTCAGGACTTTCTATCAACCAAATCCAACTTAACAAAAAATTTAATATATGAGCCAATATCAAAGATCAATTTTAAGGAACTTAACATGGACAAACTGTTTAAACATGAACAAATTGTTAATGTTTTTTTTTTTGTTTTTAACATGGGAAATACATACTCTACATTTAAGATTCATATCAACAATAGGGTAGCTTAAAAGGAAGATTGACAAAGTTAAGGTAAAAATAGAAATTATATTATAAAAATGAGGTACAGAGGAAGAATAAACACAAAGGCATTGGGGGGGGAAGTAGGACTCATAGTTTTGAAAACCTACTCATATCAGGAATGGTTTCAATATGCAGCACTATATATATGCCATGAAAGGGACCTTTCAAAAACTATAAAGAAATAAAGGGGGAGATTTGAGCTTATGGGGAAACAGTGCAGAAAGGATACAAGGGAAGGATTCTTGGACTGGGGGGGGGTGTTAAGTAAATGCAAGACAAAATATGGAGCAGAATTTAAAGAGTCAACAGGAATAGGAAAGACATGTGTATGTGGGGTGTATATATATCTGTATGTATGTATATATCTACATATATATGTAAATATATCTTAATTCTTAACTATAGCTTGCTTGGGGGTGAGAATAAAAGGGGGGAAAAGAATAAAGTAAACAAGGTGCACAGCAGAGGACCAAAGAACAATTTACAAGGAAGTAAAGAAAAAATGGACATTCATGAATATAATTTCTTCTACTAATATATACATACTTTCTTCATCTGGTAATTTGTTGTTATATATTTTAAATCCTCCCTGATATTCTGTTGGGCACATGACAATGTTCTCTTTTATTTTGTTTTGTATTCTTTTTCTGTTTTTCTTTTTTTTTTTTACTCTGTTTTCTCAAATAAAATAAATGAAAAAAAATTTTTTTTAATTTCCTGGAGGTAGCTAGATACTAAGCACAATACAAACTGGCAAAACAGAACACTGGGCTTGGAGTCAGGAAGATCTAAGTTCAAATGCAGTCTTAGACACTGACTAGTTATATGATCACAGGCAAGTCACTTAACATCTGCCTGCCTCAATTTCTTCAACTATAAAATAAGAATAACACTTACCTCCCAGTTATTGTGAGGATCAAATAAGATAATATTGGTAAGGCATTCAGCACAGTACTAGGCATATGGTAAGCACTTAATAAATCTTTCCCTTTTTCCTTTCTCCTCTTTCTTTTTTCTCTTCTTTCTCCTCTTCTTCCTCTTGTCTTTCCTTTTCCCTCTATTTATCATTTCTTTTGGCATCTTTGCCAATCTGATAAGTATAAAGTGAAACTCCATTTTAAATTTGAATTTCTCTTATCAATGATGTAGTACATTTTTTCATAGGTTGTTGATAGTTTGTGTTTCTTTTGAAAACTACCAATTTGTATCCATTGTCCACTTATCATTTGAGAAATGGTTCTTTTTCTTATATAGCTAACTAAGTTCCCTCTATAGCTTAGAAAATGGCATTTGTTATAAAATTTCTTTTCTCCCCAGCTGATGGCTCTTCTTTTGGCAGTTGTTAATTTTATCCATGCAAAAATTTTGCAGTTTATAATTTTCCAGCCATTTCCAATCATGGTGCCTTTGCTCTGATCCTCCACTTCTTCCTACCAGAACTGAGACTGCCCCTGGTACATAGTCTCTGATCAATGAACCTTGCCTTGCCGAGAACCAGGCATTTCCTGGTCATTTTTATTCTAGGTCACTTATATTCTGATCCTCCTCGTTCTCTCACCAATAGACTAGCATATTTACAAAGGACAGACAAACTCAATCATGTCCAGAAGTGGTAACCAGGGTGGTCAGATCATGCCTTATATGACATGACTGAAGGAATGGAAGTTTAGCCTTGAGAAGAGAAGACTTGTAGGGGATAATCAGGGAGGAAGGAGAGGACTGAGGGGCATGACACCTATCTTTAAATATCTGAAGAACTGGTTTAGAAGTCCAAAGAGCAATGGATACAAATTATAGGAAAGCAAATTTTAGCTCAATATGAAGAAAAGCTTCCTAATATTAGCACACTTCAAAAGTAAAATAGGCTACATACATTACAAGGCAGTGACTTGCCCATTTCTGAAGGTATTTAAACAATTCAGCAATTAAGTTCAAAGAATATTTGAGAACTCTATGTTCTCTTTTCAGGAGAGCTTTAACTAGATTTATATTAAAGCTGAGGTCATTTTCAAATCTAAATATCTAATTCCATAATTTTTGAGAAATGCATAGTACCAAGAAAGCCTATGAGAAAGGCTTCAGAAAAACTGAAAATATAAGGCAATACATGGAGATTTGTCTTCCACTTCTGCCCTTTAGGCTACAATTTCTGCTCACAAAGAACAAACCCTCTGCAGAAGCTATACTATTAGATAAGAGGAGAAAACGGAAAATAGACCAGATATTTGATATGATTTCTTTTGTTATAAATTCAATAACAGCTCTACCATATTGCTCAAATCCACCTTATTAATTTTCAGGATAGTCTAGTAGCAGTAAGAATCCAGTTGATTCATTACAATCATAAAGCTTCTTGTTTATAAATTTTGTGTTATCCAGTAAACTATACACTCCTAGGGAAAACTTGCCCATGTTCATAAAAATTTCTCTTCGGAATTCCCTGATGTTGGGTCAGTTATACCAGAAGTATCAAACTGAAATAGAAATGGGGTCACTACCTGTACATAGTGGTCCATGAAAGCCATATATTAATTATCTATGTTCTAATGTATTTTTATCTATTTTGCTAATTATTTCCCAATTATGTTTAATCTACTTGGATCTACACTCAGGAGTATTGCCAATGCAGGCCACATGATGCTAATGAATTATACACTCAAACAAATGGTCTTACAACTTGTGAGTGGCAACTGCACTTTTAGCCTGGGCAAAATATGGAGTCTTAGTTAATAAAGAAAAAAATGGATGCTAGTGAAGCCTCATTCTCACTACAAGACAAGACTATCTTTGGGCAGACTCAGAATTCTAACGGTAGTAGGGACCTAAGGGCCATAATATTCTCATTCATAATACCTGAATCATAGTCTCTCCTACAATAAACCTAATTATTGGTTCTTCAACCTTCTCTGAAAACCCTCCCCAAAGGCTAAAAAACAAAACAACTCCCTCCTGAGGCAATCCATGCCATTTTGGAGACAGGTGTCACGGCTACACAGTTTTTCCTTACATTGGGGCTACTTATCTCTTTACAATTTCCTGCCCTCTGGAGCCAAAAAGAATGTCTAATCTCTCTTATACATGCTCATCTTTCAAATATTTAAGACAACTAGAATCTTTTTTTCTAGGCAAAACATCAATTCTTTCAATGAATTCCATGTGGCATAGATTGAGGTCTTCTGCCCTTCTAGCTGCCTTTCCCCTGACCATGTCCTACCTTAAAATGTCCATCTTAAAATGCATCACCTGGATAGAGCACTAGCCCTGAAGTCAGGAAGACCTGAGTTTAAATCTGTTCTCAGACACTTAACATTCCCTAGCTGTGGGACTCCGGGCAAGTCACTTAACCCCAATTGCCTCAGCAAAAAAAAAAAAAAAAAAAAAGCATCACCCAATATTCTTGCCTTAATCTGGCCAGGGCAGGGTACTCAGACCATTTCATTTTTTGGATTTTTCCCGTCCTACAAACAGTGACAATTTTTTATACTGTTTTTCCTATGCCACCAATGAAACAGTTTGAACCAGGTGTTTGAACCTTAACCTGGGGAGCACAAACTTTGTGATAATTGTTTTGTTCAATCATTTTTCAGTCATGTCTGACTCTTGGTGACCCTACTTAAGGTTTTCTTGGCGAAGACACTGGAGTAGTTTGCTATTTTCTTGAGGAAACTGAAGCAAACAGAATTGAATAATTTGCCTAGGATCACACACCTAGGTAAGTGTCTGAAACTGGATCTGAACTCAGGTCTTCTTGACTTTCTGACTCCAAGTCCAGTGCTTTATCCACTTTGCCACTTAGCTGCCCCTTTGATAACTCCATTTCAAAATAATTGGCTTCCTTTGTTATCCTAAGTATGTATTTTTATATATTTTAAAACATCATTCTGAAAAAAGGTCAATAGGTCTCAATAGTCTACCTATGGGGTTCCATGACATACAAAGAATAAGAATCCCTGCTTTAAACTAATAAAGTTGCAAACCACTATTTTTAGTAATTACTGATCTTTCACTAGGCTTTAAGCAGAAATAAATTGTCAAGTGAAGACAAGCAGCTCATGAAAACATATGGCAATTAAGTCAAAAGATACTGCCAACTATGCTGGGAGAAGAAAGACCCACTTTTACTGTATGGAATCAGTGAACTTAAGTGTTGCACATGTACATTTCTGTTTCTGTTGAGGCATATATATCATTCTGGACACTGACTCCATCTTCTTCATTCTGCCACCAAAAAGAACCAAGCAAACTCCAGACAACAAGTCACATATTATCAACAAATAAATAGTATTAGCATTTTGGTTCTTGAAGACACTAAAAGGATACATGGCAATATATGGTATGGCCTGTTTCATACTTCCATCATAATGAAAAACACATAGCAAGAGGACGATATCTGAAAGAGAGAAGTTTATAGTTAGAGGTGAGAGAAGAGACAAAGAAATATTTAAAATAAAAGGCCACAATAAGAGAGGCAGACTGTCCTCATGAAGTCAGGAGACTTGGGTTCAAGTTTCACCTCTAACACAAATTAGCTGTGGGACACAGGATAAGCCATTTAAGATTCTAGTGCCCCAGCAATTCTTTAAGACTAAAGTTTGCAGATTAGGAGCCATTATGAATTTTTAGAGGAAATTTTCCTCCCAGGGAATTTCACCAATGAAATCTGAGCACTTCTGCAAAACCAGCCCCAAAAGCAATAATTACCTTGTGCAATGAGGATTGGGTACTCCAGGTAGGTCAGTAGGGGGTAGCTGTAATAACTCTGGTACCGTAAGAACACAAGGAATCTGGATGGGAAAAAAAGAAATGGAAAGGACTTTTTTTTAGAATTGATTAGCAATGATAAAACTCATCAGTAGAACTGGCCTTTGAGAAGACTAAAGCTAAGAAGAAACATAATCATCCAACAGTTTTTAAGTGATTGGTATGCAAGGCCCTAAGTTGTTTTTTTTTTCTTTTCATCATATGGATACACAGAGAATTCCAAAAGTTTCAGTAATGTTTTAAGCTAATATATATATAAAAGCAATCACCCCACAACTCCAGAGGAAAGCAACACATGAATAATGCAATTCTCTTTTGTCTTGCTAAAGATGCATCTCTATTTCATCCAGGCAAGAATTACAGTTGTGACTAATGGGCCCAATCCCATTGCTAATAGGAACGGAAGCTTTGACCTGTTCTATTTGCAATCTGCACCAGTTTTTCTTCCTTAGGCAGTCCAGCATGACCCCCTGATGCCTAGGGTTCATCTTATTTGTGCCTGAATTAGCACTTCTGCAACCTGGAACCCCCAAATTCCAATATACAATTCAATTCAATTTACATTTAAGCACTTCTGAGATGCAGACACGGACAGCTATGTGGTACAATGAGCACAAAGTAAGACCTAGAGTCAGGAAGACTCAATTTCTGCATTCAGATCTGGCCTTGGATACTAGCTGTCTGACCCTGGTCATGTCACTTAGCCCCGTTTGCCTCAGTTTCCTCAAAAATGAACTGGAGAACATGTATAAAAATGTTTAGCTGCCCTTTCCATTAATTGGGGAATGGCTGAAAAAGATATGGTTTATGAATGCAGTGGATTATTCTTGTTCTATAAGAAACAATCAGCAGGATGATTTCAGAAAGGCTTGGAGAGACTTACATGAATTGATGCTACGTGAAGTGAGTAGAATCAAGAGAATATTGTACACAGAAACAAGATTATATGATGATCAACTGTGATGGACTTGGCTCTTTTCAACAATGAAGTGATTCAGGCCAATTCCAATAGACTTGTGATGTAGAGAGCCATCTGCATCCAACGTACCATGAGGATTAAATGTAGAACACAACATAGTATTTTCACCTTTTTTGTTGTTTGGTTTTTATTTTCTCATTTCCCCCCTTTTGACCTGATTTTTCTTGTGCAGCATAATAAGTGTGGAAATATGTTTTAAAGAATTGCACCTGTTTAACCTATATTGGATTACTTGTTATCTAGGGGAAGGGAGTGGGGTAAAGGAAGGGGAAAAAATTTGGAACGCAAGATTTTGCAAAAGTGAAAACTATCTTTGTATACATTTTGAAAATAAACAGCTCTTAAAAAACAACAAAACACATTTTCACGCTCTCCCCACTGATGTTTCCTTGCATTATGTTTCCCCTCTCAGATTTTTTTCCTTGTAGATTCAATTTTTCTTGTACAGCAAGATAGATAACTGTATAAATATGTATACACATAAAAAAAATAAAAAACAACAAAATAAAAAAAGAACTGGAGAAGGAAATGGCAAATCATTCCAGTATCTTGACCAAAAAAACCCTAAGTGGAGTCATGGAGTCAACAACAAGATGCTGGATTCTGTGCTATGCTCTAGAAACACAGAAACAAGAAGAAAAAAAAAAAAAGGACTGTAGGGGCTTACCTTCTCCAAGTGCAGGCCAGTCTACCCCATCAATGCAGCCAATGATGCCCTAAAGTTTTTGAGATAGGACTTTTGCTCATCAGTAATTTTTTTTTTTCTTTTTGCTGAGGCAATTGAGGTTAAGTGACTTGCCCAGGGTCACACAGCTAGGGAATGTTAAGTGTCTGAGACTAGATTTGAACTCAGGTCCTCCTGACTTCAGGGTTGGTGCTCTATCCACTGCACCACCTAGCTGCCCCTCATCAGTAACTTTTTTTTTAATTTTTTTATATATTCTTTTTTTTTTTAAATTAAAGCTTTTTATTTGTATAACATATGTATGGGTAGTTCCCCAGCACTGATCTTTACAAAGCTTTCCATTACAAATTTTACCCCCAGTCCTCTCCCCTCCCCTAGATGGCAGGAAGTCCACTACATGTTAATAATGTTGAAATACTTGACAAGTTATGCAAGAAAAATCCTATCTACAAGAAGAAAAAAAAAAGAAAATCAGAGAAAGGAAACACAATGCAAGCAAACATCAATAGAGACCATGAAAATGTTATGTTGTGGTCCATATTTCATATCCCTCTCTCTGGATGTATATGGTCTTCTTCAGTGAACAATTGGAACTGGTTTGAGACAATTCTTTGTTGCAGAGAGCCATGTCCATCAGAATAGATCATCATGTAATATTGTTGTTGCTGTGTATAATGATCTCCTGGTTCTGCTCATTTCACTCAGCATCAGTTCATGCAAGTCTCTCCAGGCTTCTCTGAAATCGTCCTGCTGGTCATTTCTTACAGAGCAATAATATTCCATAACATTCATATACCATAATTTATTCAGCCACTCTCCAATTGATGGGCATCCATTCAGTTTCCAGTTTCTAGCCACTACAAAAAGGGATCAGTAATTTTTAAGCATATAAAGAGGTCCTGAGACTAAAAAATGTGTTGCTCTAAACCATGCTGCCTCTCATATTCCAGGTTATCACTCATTTCTGGTTACAAGTTTTTGTGGTTGTTCAGTCATTTCAGTCATACCCAACTGTGATCCCTTTGGGGATTTATTGACAAAGATATTGGAATGCTTTGCTATTTCCTTCTCTAGCACACTTTACAAAGATGAGGAAACTGAAGTTAAAAAAAAAAAAAAAAGTGACTTGCCCAGGATCACACAGTTAAGAAGTGTCTGAGGTTGGACTGAACTCAGGAAAATTAGTCTTCATGACTCCTAGCCTGGCACTGTATATGCCATGGTGGCACTTAGCTGTCCCTAGATTACAAATTAGAGTTCTGCACAGGATCCTGGATTTAGAATTACAAGGAACCTTTGACATAATCTAACCTCATTTTACAGATGAGGAAACTGAGGCTTACATATTTAACTTCCCAATGCAACTTATCTGAGTGGCAGAATCAGGATTTGAACCCAAGTCCTCCAATTCCAGATCCTGGGCTGTTTCCATAGGATTGCAAGTACCACCTCCTAAGCTTCACCAAACCACTGGCTCCTAAGAAAATCAAACTCAAAAATTTCCCTGATGTTGGTCCCTAAGTAATTCAGAGCATTCAACTCATTACTTTTATAATAACTGTCTGTAATTTTCCAAACGATAAAAAGGCAATGAGGAAACATGAACTTAGAAAAAGAAAACAAATAAATCTTATTAAATTGTGTCCTCCGGGTATCTTGTTTCTGACTAGGCTGAGAGCAAGGCTCAATTGAGGCCTGGCAGCCCAGCAGAGCTGCTGCTTTTTTAAGGAGGGAGGAAACTCCTAGCCATGGATCTCATCTTCTAACTCTCTCAGTTCTTTCTACCCACACTATCAACCTGCAAGGAAACCAGGAAAGGGACTAGACAGGTTTTGGATGTGGATGTCCTGGGATATACTGAAAAGAGTTCAGAAATAGAAATCAGTCACTCTTAGGCACTAAATGTTAACATTTAAGTCAGATGAATAAGAATTCAAATCCTACCTCAAATACTTTTGGCTGTGTCACCCTGAAAAACTTTCTCAGTTTCACTTCTTTACACCTGTAAAATGGAGTTAATAATAGCAACTACAAAGGAAACATAAGATTTGAAATTCAAAACTTAAAAAAAAATAATACCTCACAGAAGTTTTTCAAGGAACAAAGAAATAACATGTAAAGGACTCAGCAAACAATAATGTTAAGTCTTAAGAAGATTTGTTTTTTTCATAAGTTGATGCTTCCTTGTTGCTTTTTTATAATCTGAAAAATTGCAGATGGTCATGTAAAAGTAATGACTTGAATATAATATGCATTTATATAGCATCTACTATGTTCCAGACACTGTGGTCGACATTTTAAAAATATTATTTCACTTGATGTTCATAACAAACCTGGGAAGATTATTCCCATTGTGCAGTTAAGGACACTGAGGCAGAAAGAAGTTAAGTGACTTATCTAGGATCATATAGCTAGAAAGTTTCTGAGAGCAAATCTGAATTCAGGCCACTTTTTTTTTTTAAAACTACAAATAGTAACAATTTATCATTATTATTATTAAGTATTTACTACATGCCATGTGCTGTTATATGTTAAGGATACAAAGTAGCTGTTCTCAAAGAGTCTACATTCTGATGAGGGAAACAGTAGAAAGAATGATGGCTTTGGAATCAGAGGGCCTGTCATCAAATCCTACCTCTAGCAACTGTTACACATGTGAGGATGAGCTGGTCTTTTGATCTGCTTAAGTTTCCTTGACTGTAAAATAAGATGGCTGAATTACTACTACTACTACCACAACACTACAACTACTATTTCATTTCCAAAGTACTTTAAGATTTACAAAATCATATAAACATATATCTAACAAGAACTTTGTGTGGTAGTTGCTATTACTCCAATTTTACAGGTAAAGAAATGGCTGAGG
Organism: Myrmecobius fasciatus; assembly: GCA_023553655.1. NCBI lineage: Eukaryota > Metazoa > Chordata > Mammalia > Dasyuromorphia > Myrmecobiidae > Myrmecobius > Myrmecobius fasciatus. The sequence goes on along the minus strand of JAJPUD010000697.1, from coordinate 427,695 downwards.
GCAGCTAGATCATGCAGTGGATAGAGCACCAGCCCTGAAGTCAGGAGGATCTTGTAATGCTCAGGGAGAAACTGAGATAGTATCACACATTAGAGATTAGATAATACTTTATTGATCAAGATATAAGACTAGCTGACTGAATAGGACTAACATCACAAAGTATTCAGTGATCCATTGAGGAAAGTCATGGATTAACATAGGTTACTATAGCTCGGGGAGATAGAACAGCTGAGAGATATCAGGGGTTCAAAAGAAACTATTAATTCAATTCTGACAGGTAGAGAGAGAGAGAGAGGAAGAGAGGAAGGGAGGGAAGGAGGTCTGAGAGAGGAATGGAACTCAATTATTCCTGTTTTTGATAGCTCATAAAATCCCTTCCAGCTCTACATCTGAATCCAACTATTTGATTTTTAGGCATATCCATTTCATTTTCCTCCATCTGTACAATGAAGAGGCTAAACTAGACAATATCTTAAGGTCCCTATAAGCTCTAGCACAGTCTTATTGGAAGAACAGAAGTCTTGTGTGTAAAGATTTCATCATACATACAGGGTGTTCCAAAAATCTTACTACACTTTACAGCTATTAAAGCTTATAAATACATAGATATATGCAAACACACATACATCAGCATAGTTGGATGGTTTATATGTGTAAACATATAAACCTATGTCTATAAACCTAAGATAAATGAAAAGCCTCTCTACAAGTACAAACATCATACAATCCTGACTGATTTCTTTCTTAAAAGACAATATTTGAAATTGACTTTTTTCATCAAAATGCTAAAGCAGTAGGGATGGAGGTAGCAATGACCTTCCAGATTGTTTTAACCTTTGGCCTATTTGTGGGTGTGACTCTTTAATAAAAGATTTCCAAAGGCTTTAGATACTTTGTTTCTTTTAATCATCAAGTGAGATAGGTAGGGCAGATTGAAAGTTCCAGGAGGTAGATTTAGTGCCTGGAGAGACTTTAGAGATCATCTGATCCCAATCCCCATTCACTTCAGCAAGTATTCTTTTTTTTTTCTAACTTTTTTATTGTTTTCTTTTTTTTTTCTAGTTATACATATACATTATTTTTTTAAAAATACACATTTCTTTATGAATCAGGTTGGGAGAGAAAAATCAGAACAAATGGGAAAAGCCATAAGAGGAAAAAAAAAAGAAGAAAAAAAAAAGTGAACAAAGCATTTGTTGATTTACATTCATTCTTCATATTTCTTTCTCTGGATGAAGATGGGGTTTTCTATTCAAAGTTTATTGGAATTGCCTTAGATCACTGAATCACTGAGAAAGAACCAAGTCTTTCAATCTTGCTCTTACTGTGTACACTGTATTCCTGGTTCTCTTTGTTTGGCTCAGCATCAGTTTGTAAAATTGGGGGAAGGAGGAAACCATTAACTTAAAATTAAGGGAACCTGAATAGCCTCTGTAGGATGTGGTACCTGGACTGAGTCTTGAAAATGAGGGTTCCCAGAAACAGCTCAGGAGGGAGGGTACTTAAAGACAGGCAAAGAATAAAGTATGAATGAATGCATGAATGAATGAAAAAAGCATGTATTAGGTTCCTTCTGTATATCAAGTGCTTTGTTAAGTGTTAAGAAAACAAATACAAAAAGGAAACAGCTTACATTTTTGCACAGATGTAGACAATAAAGGGAGGTGGTATTCAGAAAAGGGGATTTGGGTATGGAGAATCACAGAGCTGGTGCCTTGGTACATATAAGGGAAATAATGTGAGATGAGTCCGGAAAGAAGAGACAATCTAAGGACTTGTAATGTAAAACAGGAATTTGTGTTTTATCAGAGAGAAAATGGGAAGCCACTAAAGCTTCTAGAGTCAAGGAGCGACAGTTATGTCTGGCTCCTTCCTTTTTCAAATGAAAAAAACTGAGACCCAGAAAGGTTAAGCTCCAGATCTATAAGCAGCAACAAAGCTGGAACTGGCTTGCAGGTCTGCTAACCCCAAATCCAGGAGGACTCTTTCCACACTGCTTCCTGACTCCGTAAACCTGGAAAAGTCAAATGTACTTTTGTGCCTCAGTTTACTTATGTTTAAAAAAACCAAAATGTTACAATGAAAAGAGCGCTTGACTTAGGAGATATGGATTCACATGCCAACAGTTAATGTGACCATGGCTAAATAAATCACTTGCCCCTTTGAATCTCAGTTTACTAATATCATAAATTTGAAGCTAGAAGGGACATTATCAATGGGGAAACTGAAGTCCAGAAAAGACTTGCCCATGGTTAAACCTGTTGCAAACACAGGTTTTGAACCAAATCTAGTTGACTCCAAGTTTAACACTTTTCCCATTGTTCCATGATGCTTCTACTCTTTGTAAAATGAAATATTGTACTTAGGAGTCTTCCAAGTCCTCTTTCTGGATCACTGAAGCCCAGGTCCTCTTTTTAGCAATACTTTAGCTAAGAGCGTTTCCTCAATCTTCTTTCTTAATCTCTCTGCTGATGACTTCATGAATGATCTTTTCTCTCTAGGTTTTAGTGACACTGACTTCTCCATTCCCTTCCTACCTAATTGGCCACTTCTTAGTGTCTTTTTTTGGATTTTCATCCTTGTCATACATAGATTTTTAACTGTGTGTGCTTCCACCCCAACTCTTTACTGTTGCCTCTTCATTTTTCCTTCTATAATATGTCACTTGGTGATCTTATCAATTCACATGGTATCAAATATCATCTCCATGCAAATGATTATCAGCTTTATATATTCAACAGTAGGCTCTCTCCTGAGTTCTGTCCATCATCACCACCATCTTTTCAGACATCTTTAATTGGATGTCCTGTAGATACCCCAAGCTCAAAACTCTAAAGGAAAGCTCAGTATCTTTCCCCCATCGGGCATCATCATCCTCCCAGTCACCCAAATTCAAAACATCAGTATCAATCACTTTCAACTCTTCACTCACTTACCTCATAAATGCTATCATTTGTCATTGCTATGCCTGCAGTGTGTTTCTCAGGCATATTTTAAGATGCCTTGTCCTTGGCAATGAGGGGTAAGGGGCAGGGGGGGAGACCCCTAAGTCCATGCTCACTTCAGTTGCTGATTCACTGCCCCTCCCTTAGTGGTGCCAAGAATGCTTCTTTGCACCGTTCCTGCCAACATCCTAGGGAGAAGCTGAGGGTACAGGAACTCTGAAACCTGAGTAAAGAGGAATTAAGTGATTTCACCATGCCAGATGTAAGGCAAGGGCTCACTCCTTTAGTCCAATCTGGTCATTGAAACTGGGAAAACAGACTTCAGCAAAACCACTGTTCAAGAAAATATAACTCACAATGGCAGATACTTTACAGGCATAAAAACTTAGAAACTAAATCCAGGGGGAAGAGAGAAGGTACAATCAGATCTGTATTTTTATTTATGAACAGTTTTTTTCTCATATGTGTTGAAGTTTGTTTTCTTCTGTTTTTGAGCATTGCTCTGAAAAAAGCACTGGTTCTACAAACAGAAGAACTGGATTCAAGTTGTGACCCCAACATTTTGGTGTTGTTTGTCTCCTGGGAAAATCACTTTACCTTCCTCCCTAGCTCTCTTTCTGGTTCCTTTATATAATGGGCACAGTAATACTTGTACTGTACCCCCCACAAGATTACTGTGAGGAAAGCTCCTTCCAGATCCTCTATTAATAGGGATCCAACACAGCCATCTCTCCCACCTGGCTGTACTCCTCTAGCCTTCATCATGCTCATCCTTCCATTGGATCTCTTCCTTTCACTTGACTTCCAGTTATAACATTCTGTGACTCTGTAAACTACAAAAGCCATTCATGGGCTTCCTCCCCCCCAAAAAAAAATATAATTTCATTAGCACAGACAGGAATTTTAGTATACTTTTTATTTTTGGGATTTCATAGAATGACAAATCTTAAAAACTGGAAAAAATCTAAAGCCCCTTTAAAGCTCACTTTACAGTGAGAAAAAGGTAGTGAAAACTGGAAAACAGGTTTAAGAGAAACCAAGACTTCCTGTTCAGCTTTGTTTATTATTGCTGTTATTAATATAACTGGCATTTATATAATGCTTTAAAGTTTTAAATGTCTGCTGTACAGACTCGAGCCTCACAATAGTCCTATGAAGTCAATGCCATAAATATTATCCTTTTCATTTTATAGATGACAAAAGAGAGGATCATAAAGAAATGGAATGATTTAGTGCCAAGGCTACTAAGTGTCAGACAGGTCATTGTGAACCCACTTCTTCCTGATTGCAAGCCCAGAGCCTTGTTCATCATGTCTGGCTGCCTTAAACATACCCCCACCATTCCAGTCCTGAAACAGTCACTTTACAACAAGGTATTATCAGAGGTCATATGACTCTCTCATGGTCAAATAGTGAGGAACAAAGGTGAGAATTTGAATCTAGATATTCCTAACTCCAAATTCCACATTCTCCTCCAGAAGTTTTCATGTACTACCCAAATCTAACACCCTAGGAATTCACAAAGTCTTACCACTGTTCACAAAACACCCAGGTCTATCCTCCATGTAATTAAGGTTTTCCCTATCAAAGTTGTATAGATAGGCTCCAGAACAGGTCTCAGCCTTAATCATGAAGGAAGCCTGCCAGCTGCCTTGACACAGCACCTTCTTCAGGGAGGAGTTAGCGCAGTGCATAGAGAGCTAGATACACCATTTGGAAAAAAGACCTGAATTCAAATGCTGCCTCAAGACACTAGCTTTGTGACCCTAAGCAGGTCATTTTGCCCATCTCCCTCACTTTTCTCAACTATAAAATGAGGGTAATAATACCATATATTTCAAAAAACTGTTTGAGGATAAAGTGTGTTGTAAATATTAAAGTGCTATGGAAATATGAGCTATTATTGTTAAAGGAACAATCTTAGCAAAACCTGGGTATCATCTGTTCTATTTGATATCACTTTATCATTCTGCTCTCTAAGGAACTTTTGTACATTTTATCTCCACACCCATCAGTATTTGTCTTGAATTATATACTCTTCCAAGGATCAGAAACTATATCCTTGAGGGTTCTTTGTGGGAATACTGAAGCTGTACTTAAGTAACCTGGTAAGTGAGTACAGATTAGGGGCCAGGGCCAGGTGTACTAACAACATAGCCAGGATGCTTAAAAAACATTAGGTGAGAAATTATGAATCAGGCAATGACTCTATGAATTTATAAGCTTCTACAATTGATTTGAATGTCCCTTAACTTACCAAAAGCTGAATAATTATAAGAATTTTAGCTTAATGATATGAAAACTGTATATATGAGAAAAAGTTGTCATTCCTTTTTCATTTACCAGTTACATAAAGCCTCAGTTGCTTGACTTCTATTACCCAAAAAAGGGATTAGAAATGAAGCTGCTTCTTTCCTTATTTGGATATTGGACTTAATTACTGCAAGTTTATCCAAAATGGCGGAAATATGGTATCCTTATTCATAACTGACTTAAAAGTTGCCATTTATATACCATTTACAGACTGCCAATTTTATTTATCTTTATTGATAAATTTGGGGTTTGTATCACTTCATTTCCAGATATATTTATTTCCAGATATATCCCTTTTTCCCCAAATAACAAAGAATAAAAAAGAGAAAGAAAAAAGCTAGTCATGAAAACCAATAAATACTTCAAGTGAATATGGCAGTGCATGCTATATACCACATATACCTCTCATTTTTCAATTTTCAATTTCACTGGGAAAATAGGTACAAATAATAAACAAGAAATAAAATAAAAGACTGCAGTGGGGTAGAGTAGAAAAAATTCTAGATTTGAAGCCAGAGGACCTGGGTTCTAATATCAGCTCTGCCTCTGTGTGACAACCATCAACGTTGGAGGAATTGTGGAAAGATAGTTGTTGATGGAGCTTTGAAATGGTGCAAGCACTATGGAAAGCAATCTGGAATTATGCAAACAAAGTGACTAAAGCATCCATATTCTTTAGGTTTTTTAAAAAAATTTAATTTTTCCAATTACATGTAAATTTGGTAATATTTGTTTTTTTCCAATCTTGAGGTTCAAATTTTTTCCTTCCATCTCTCCTTCTCCCTGGTTCCAAGACAGCAAGTAATCTGACATAGAGTATACGTGTACAATCTTGCAAAACATATAAAATGTCCATATCCTTTGAAACAAACTCCACGTGCCCAACTGTATGCCAATAAATTTGATAACCTAAGTGAAATGGAGGAATATCTACAAAAATATAGATTGCCCAGATTAACAGAAGAGGAAATAAATTACTTAAATAGTCCCATTTCAGAAAAAGAAATAGAACAAGTCATTAATCAACTCCCTAAGAAAAAATCCCCAGGACCAGATGTATTTACATGTGAATTCTACCAAACATTTAAAGAACAGTTAACTCCAATATTATATAAACTATTCGAAAAAATAGGGAATGAAGGACTCCTACCAAACTCCTTTTATGACACAGACATGGTACTGATACCTAAACCAGGTAAAACAAAAACAGAGAAAGAAAATTATAGACCAATCTCCTTAATGAATATTGATGCAAAAATCTTAAATAAAATATTAGCAAAGAGATTACAGAAAATCATTCCCAGAATAATACACCATGACCAAGTAGGATTTATACCAGGAATGCAGAGATGGTTCAATATTAGGAAAACTATTAACATAATTGACTATATTAATAACCAAATTAACAAAAAACATATGATAATCTCAATAGATGCAGAAAAAGCATTTGATAAAATCCAACATCCATTCCTATTAAAAACATTAGAGAGTATAGGAATTAATGGACTTTTCCTTAAAATAGTCGGTAGCATCTATTTAAAACCATCGGCTAGCATCATATGTAATGGTGATAAACTGGAACCATTCCCAATAAGATCAGGGGTGAAACAAGGTTGCCCACTATCACCATTACTGTTCAATATTGTATTAGAAATGCTAGCCTTGGCAATAAGACAGGAAAAAGAGATTAAAGGAATTAGAGTAGGTCATGAGGAAACCAAATTATCACTCTTTGCAGATGATATGATGGTCTACTTAGAGAACCCTAGAGAATCAACTAAAAAACTATTAGAATTAATCCACAACTTTAGCAAAGTTGCAGGATACAAAATAAATCCACATAAATCATCAGCATTTTTATACATCACCAACAAAATGCAACAGCAAGAGATACAAAGAGAAATTCCATTCAAAATAACTATCGATAGTATAAAATATTTGGGAATATATCTGCCAAGGGAAAGTCAGGATCTATGTGAGCAAAACTACAAAACACTCTCCACACAAATAAAGTCAGATCTAAACAATTGGAAAAAC